>JASANC010004469.1:0-14611 GCA_030248135.1 Theristus sp. LFF4_11
CAGCATTTTTTTCTGTCTCACATCGGATTTATTCATCGATAACGTCACAAATTGAGCAAAAAACTGTCAAAAATTAAAGCACATCTTTTCCGAAATGTGAGCCGCCAGCTTCAATACACAATCGAGCCCTATTGGCTAAAGATCGTCCAAAATTCTCAAAACTATGGACCGATTGATGTTTAGCTCTTTTGATGCACGCTGCGATGACTTTCCGGGGCTGTGGGCAATCGCAGCAGCAATTTTTCGTTTCATAAAACGTTTTCACGACAAATACGCAATTTTCAATTGGCAGACGACTCATTTTCACAAAACGAACACACAATTCACTGCAGCTCAACTGAACTCTTTCACGCACGATGGAACAAGGGAATCGAACACAACACGATGTTTCGCGAACATTCGCGCTTCTTTCGCGCGTTTAGCGCAGGGCAATTGAGGAGTGAAAATGAAAATCTTCGCGATTGTGTGAAGGGAAATTGAAAGCAGCAATAGTTGTATTGCTTTTTTGACGTTATTGATGAATGAATCCGATGTGAGACAGAAAAAATGCTGCTTTTCATGCAAAAATTCAGTTTTTATCGAAGTTTGCTTCCGCACAAAAGCAATATTCCCTCGTTTGGGCTAAAAATTGGCAGAAATCCAAGTTTGTGCTTCCTAAGTAAGCGACTAAAATTTCAGCTCAAACACGCGGACGAAGAACACAACCAACAAATTGCAAAAAAACTGCAGAAGTCAATATCGTGCAAGAGAACCGACCGACTGACAAGTGCCGTCGTGGATGTTGCACGTCTGTGTCCACGAGCAGCAGTGCTCAAAGTCGGAACAACAGTAGCCTCCCACGAAGGACAACACGCCCAATGCGGCCCAGAGGCGCAGCAGTTCTGATCGTCCGTGCAAGTGCCGCCGCCACACGTGCCACACCAGCTGGACACGCTCATAGATGCGACTGAAACACGGTCGCATATTGTTTTGCCACTACAGTCTATCTGGAAATTATTACCAGGTCGCTGATTGGTCGACGCAGCTAACCTCTCAACTCTCCGGGTTTCTAGCTTTCCTCATTGAAGACATTTACATGTAAACTATTCCATGCTGAAAAACTTCTGAACTTCAAAAATCTTTCATGTTCCTGGGAAATTTTGCACAAAACAAATACTTCAAAAACCGCTTGTAGTTGTTTGACCACGACTAGCGTCAAACAGCTACATAAGGGGAAAAATTAAAATTTTTGACGGTCTCGCCGCGATTTTACAAAAACCGCCGTGATCATCAAGGAGATTCTTATCGCAGCAACAGTCTCTTTTGATAATTCAGTTATTTTTGCAGTTTTGAGATGTACCAAGACTGAAAACAATAATTACCGTGCCTCATGGACCTAGATTTGGTTACTCACTGCACTTACTGATGAAAATCGTTAAAGCTGTTTTGGTGACATTCATTTTCCGAATCAGCATCATCGTTACTGCAACAAGTTGAAACATAAAAAAAGTGTGCTATTTACCGCCAACTGAGTGTTGGAAACTTAGGTCAATATAAAAAACCATTTAACGTTTCAAAGATAAAAATGTTACAATGTTTGGTAGAAAACAACTTTCGTGAAGAGTAAAGTTATTGTTTATCTTATCAAAACATAATATTGAAACAACCTGTGGCAAACATTTGTAGAATCGGATGGTTTTTTGATTATCATATTTACGGCATAATTGACGTATAATGGGAAACTTCCTTTTCTGGTTTTTGGATTTTAAAAGTTAACAACTTCACGAAATTAAAATGTCTGCCATATCGTCAAAAGCTGTAACCCTATTTACACGCAGAGTGTCTTGTATTTTTGTCTTAATCTTCCGAATTTTGTCACTATAATCGAACATCGTCTATTTGTCCAGTTCAGTTAAGAAATCATCTTTTTTCAACAACTTTCAAAAACTTCAAGAAAACCCCCAAACGCCATGTTTGCAATTGTGCTCATACTGTCAAGAAATGATGCTAACAAAATAAGGGATTGTTTGTGAAACTTCAACAGCCAAACAAATAAAGTTGACAGTGTTTTTGCTCTCCTCTGACTTGACAGATGAAAAAGAGAGGTGTGAAATACATGTAAACAATATGAGTTTGATTGCTGTGTACACAAGAATTGAGCAAACTATAAACGCTTCAAAACTAACGGGAATATGGGTTTGTGTAGTGGGTGTTTGAACACCGACAGACACATTTAACAAGTTTTCCATCTGAACATGAGAAAGAAAAACGAAAACTACAACTAAAAAGCAAAACGATGATGCGCAAAGTTTTTAAAATAAGGGTTAGTGGACATCTGAAAGTGGACACAAACCAACAACTGAAAGGTTTTCCCCGGTGGCTAACAGCAAGTGCAGCTCAAGTTCTTTAATTGCAAATGTTGGAGCAAGTGCCCCGCCTGCTGTCGGTGATACGCCCTCGGACGGACGAAGACGCCGCCGACCGTTTGGTCAACTACTACTCAGTAATATTGATCGTGCTCTCTGTTGTGTTGGTTTCAGCAAAACAATACGTGGGTATGCCATTGACGTTTACTCTTTCAATCAGATTTTCACAGTTCATGATCGCGTTTTTCAGGATGATTTTGTTTTTTGTTTTATTTGACTTTTAGGATCACCACTGCAATGCTGGGTGCCAGCGCATTTTACCGCAGCCATGGAGCAGTACACGGAAAACTTCTGCTGGGTACAAAACACTTGGTTTATACCCCTTCGAAACAAAGTTCCGTGGGTTAAAGAGGTCAGAGAGCATCTAGAAATCGAGTAAGTTCCGTAATCATACCGCAGTTACGTAGTACACACTGAATTCCAAAATGTACATACATAAATTATCAAAAAAGGGAGAGAAAAAAGGAAAGGAAGAAACGACTTAGCTCGTGGGTACCCGGTACAGACATAAAGTCTATTTCGTTGTTACGTAGAATTTTTTTTCTTCTTTGTTAATAATCCATGAAATTGACCGTCAGTAAATGGGAGGGGGTTTCCGTGACAGGTTCTTTAAAGGCAATAACAATAGGTAGAAAGATAAAACAGATAATAACTTAGTAACCTCATCGTTGCCACCCAAATTCGCTCCCCCGCAAATATTATACTAATGTATACAACATAACACGTTACATATACTATGTTTTCTACCGCGCCGCCGCATCGTGCAAAAAGTTCTTGTCCCTTGCTCCAGAGAAACGGGCACACCCAAAGGGCGTCCCTGAACTGTAAACCGTAAAGGCTAAGATGTTTTTTGGTGAGGGTCTAACTAAAAAAGAAAATAAGGATTATGCTCTAATGTACAGGTCCACAAAAAAAACCGGGCGAAATTTGCTTCCTCTTTTGACCGCAAGGAATGTCGCCTCAACCCACCCTCACCCCTGCCCCCATTTTATTTTTTGGTCCACTCCCATTCTGGCAATACTCATTGCTACATTCAGTTAATTTTTCTCTACCACCACCAGCCAATTCCCATCGTCCACTGTTCATTACACGTCACAAGAAGGCCAGCCGTACGCTTTTTCATTCTACGGTTCCATCTCAACGTTCCATATCCTTGGAAGTTTTTGGATAGTGCCATAGATTCACAATCGAACATCATTTTTAACGTTCTATTCACAATTCCCGATCCATTAATCGCCGTTCAATCTGGTCGACTAAGACTACAAAAAACTACCCGAAATCGATACCGATAAGCTATCTCTTCATCTGTCGATCGATTCCGACCCTCGCTCGTTATTTCAGGATTGATACCAAATCACGAAGATCGAACAACGATTCCCCGATAACTAACTCTGGACGATTCGCCAATCTCCGTCGCGGACCGGCCGAGAGGCCCAAAATACACAAATGACGAAAAATGGATCGCGCACGGAAAAGAGAGAAAAACAAAAAAAAGAAAAAAAAGAAAATGAAAAAAGAAAGGAAGAGAAAAAAAAAAAAAGTAAGGGGGAGAAGGGAGCAAAAAGAAAAGAAAAGGAAAAGTGAGGAGGAGGAGGAAGGGGAGGGGGGAATCCGCATGATATTTCAGATATTATCAGTGGGTGCCGTTCATTCTGCTATTCCAAGCTGTGCTCTGCCTGTTGCCGCCTCGTTTTTGGCGTTTTGTTAATGGATGCTCAGGTCAACGAGTTTTTTTTTAAACCTTAGAGCAGAAGACGATAACTTGCGAGATAAATTATCGCATATCGCCTTCAGGTCATGACCCGAAAACGCTTACCGACACGGCTCGTCTGTGTGGAGCGGCGACGGTGAGCGAAATCGCAGTATACGAGCGAACAGTGCAATGCTTGGCAGACCATTTGCACAAGCCAAGAAACGTGCGACATGACTCGTTCGCTGGGTGGATGCGGATACGCCTGCAAAGCTACAGCATTCTTGTGGCGTATTTGCTCACGAAAATCATGTATAATCGAGATTCGGCCATGTTTTGCTGATCATCGAGTACGCTCGGCTTGCATCGAAAGTTGCTTTCTGTAATTACCCAGGTACCTCTGCGTGCTCATTGGCCAATTCATAGCAATGACCGTTCTATTGGACATCCACAATCCGTTCTTCGGATGGCGTCTGTGGCATGACTTAAACGCAGATCGGGATTGGCAAACATCCGGCATCTTCCCGCGCGTCACGTTGTGCGATTTTGAGGTGTGCTTGAAGGCGATGCTTGATGCGGTTGTTTGTTACAATCATTTTGTTGCTTGTGAATTTACTTCAGGTCAAAGTGATGGGTAACTTGCATCGATACACTGTGCAATGTGTGCTCATGATCAACATGTTTAACGAGAAGATCTTCATGCTGCTGTGGTTCTGGTTCGCAGTGCAACTTTGCGTTATGTTCGCAAGTCTCGTCTATTGGACTGCATATTTGGTGAGTTTGTTATTAACTTAACTGAATCGAAAATTTTCAGAATTAAATTTATGCAAACCTCAGTCTAACTCTGAATTATAGGCAATCAGTTGATTGGTTGGTGATCACGAGATATGGCTGTAGAGGCGGAGTCTGTCCTGCACATAAATCATGCATGACGTGATCACCAACCAATCAGATGATTGCCTATAGTTTAGAGTTCGACTGTATACATCTATTTTCAGTGCCCATGCTACCAACGAGCGTTTATAATCCGTCATTTAACACCCGCTCGTCAACTTCTACCGACCGTGCAACGTACTGAAATCCATCGATTCGTAGATCGATTTCTCGGCGCTGATGTAGTTTTCCTGTTGGTGTTGATGAAAATGCATTCAGGGCAAATAATTCTCTCCGAAGTTACACTCGAGTTGTGGAGCAAGTTTTGGTTGGTCAATCGACATTTGGCAAGAACGTTGTGGAGAACTGTAAATCTGGTTATGGAAAAATCGTTATTTGACATAACTTTAGCAAACAAGCACCGATGCCAGCACTTTGTGTTGCTGGACTGAGCAATGGAAGAATCCAAACGGCCCTCTACGAACCGAATGTCGACAAAGTTCCACTGTTAATGGTTGGCGAACCGATGGAAACCAATGAGAACGGTGGTGAGGATGTATTTTCAAAACAACGCCCTCATAGTTTCATTGAAACTGTGAATGAAATCAACACGTTGCCTTCGTATGATCGACTTCGACCGCCGAAACCAGCAGAAAGGTTTGTTTTTCCTTTTATCGCTGCTCTGTTTCAGTTCTGCCACCTTTGAGAAACTGAGTCTTTGTTTGAAAAAGCAGACTGTCATCGTCACCAAACAGAATGGAACCACGCGAATCAGTTGTACTCAGTCCGTCGCACAGTCACAACAGTGCAGCAGACAAATCAGACGTCAATGGACAACAACAACCAAATCCGAGCAACCATGCATACCAGCATTCAACGGATCCGTCGCCATCATCGTTCAAATACCCAGAGGTTCGACCACTGCTCATTCGAACCACCACCACCAATGGCTCCGGCGAGCAATGGTCTCATCAAGACATGGACGCGCCTCTTAGTGCACCCGTGTTTGCGGATGCTCCCGGATTCCGAAATGAGGGAGACGATCCAACAGAAGTATCGCAAAGGTCGGGCGTCAGCATTGGCACAGCCGCTGCAGCTGCGGCGCTGCCGCTGTTGTTACGCCGGCAACAGAGAAACCAACTGCAACAGGTTTGTGCAACCCTTTTCGAAAGCTTTCAGTGGTCGTTGTATACCAGTTGCAGTCGCTCTCTATTGTATCAGTCGATCATCTCACACGTAAACTGTCAACGATCACTATCTGCATGATAGCACAGGAGCACAATCGGCGCGTGCAACGTGACCAGTTGAGATCTACGTTCGGCACTGGCCAGCAGCGTCACCGTCAACCAAATCGAGCTTTATCAAGAGGAGTGAAAGCAGCGGCTGCCATTTCGGCAATGCGACGCGCAACCGACGCAAGAAAAAAGAAATAACAACCATCACAAGAACCACGAACACTTATGTACACGATTCTCATGTGAATTTATGATAACGTGGTTTGAAATTTTGTATTGTCATGTAATGTGTTAAGTCAAACCTATAAGTTTTGTTATTCTTCCTCTATCACGCTTAGTGTTGTGTGTTCACATGCGAGCTTTACCAAACGCATTATTTATGTGTAAGACACACTCGTAAATTTTTGCAGCTTCCGGATTGTTGATTATGTTCCACATATACAAAGTATACACATTTCGCTTAAATAAATTTAAGTGGATCTGGGATTATTTGAACTCGGCGATCTCACCCAATTTCCAATTTTTACATAATTTGACACGGCTACATTGTACTGGCAGTTTGACTTCTGATGACAACTTTTTGAGTATGCACATGGTCCGTCTATTCTGTTCTTTTCGAATCAAATGCATTTTGCTCAAAAACGATATGTCATCTGCTTTAGTTTTACATGTTATTTTATCTTTTGTGTACGCGTGAAATAACAAACATGGGCTGCAGCCTCCTAAAATAGGTTGAGTCATTATATTCCTAAATTCAATACAACTTCATCAGGCATCTGACCTTTTGCTTAAAACTGCTTGTGAGATATTCGACCATACAGAAGATACAATTTTTGTTGCCCTGGCTTTGTAACTCTGTTTTTATAAAGTGTGTACAAACTCATTGGATATTCAGAAACAAATTTCAGAAATGAAATCAAACGTGTGTACGAAGTGCACGAAAGAGGCAATGTCCAGATCTGATAACAAACTGGCTGCAGCCACAACGCGGTAACCAATGAAATCCATTTCACACTAGTCTTGTTAACTTAATTTTGACTTATTTTAGAAACCTGGTACTATATTGACTGGCCAGGTCATAAAATTGTAATCATGCACCCAACCATGTGCAAATTTTTCAAAGATTACCAATTTGAATTGAAAAGTGTCTGGTCAAATGAAAAGTAGACACATTCAAGTTCTCCAGTCATGCATCATCGATATTCGAAAGTTGCAGTTTTTTTCGTATAAAAATAATCAAACCATTTTAGTTGTGGTCGTGAAATGCGATTTTTAAAATTACCTTTTTGCTCATTACGTTTAGTTTTGTGTCGTGTTAGTCATTCTATTTTTGTTCGTTTTATTTTTGTTTGCTCCACAACAGTGAGACCGTTTTTGTGGTAAACCTAGCAAAGTAATTTTTTGTAGTGCGCGGTTGCGGACGGCACTAAAAAATTCTGATTCATGTTTTTGTTTTAAACATCTTCATCATGGCTTCTATTAACTATATTAACGCTATGATTTTTTTAGAAGCAGCACTTGCAGTTCCCTATTTTCTGGAATTTTTTTGAAGTATTGTTTTGTCTCTCCACTCACTCAGTCTTTATCGAATGGTCTTTACTTACCGTATTACCTCCAATAAACCCCCATGGGGGATTAATACGTCAGCGACTTTTAGGGGTGGGGGTTTATTGGTGAAGGGGGGGATTATTGATGGGGGGGTTATTTACAAACAAATTCTAGGGGTGGGGGTTTGTTGAAAAATGGCAAAAATACCTTGCATGGCAGAAACTTCTACTCTACATAGAAATTTCTTTTTATAACAGCCTTTGTAATGAAATTACCATTAACTCATCCATTTGGGGCCTTTGGTAGCACAATTTCATCATTTTCACTGCAACCAGCCACTGAATTCGCTGGGTATCTGTTTCAAACAGGAATCAATAATTCCCCATGGGGGATTATTTGTGGGGGAAAGGGATTATGCGGAAACTTTGTCGTGGGGGTGGGGATTTATTGGTGGGGGGGTTAATGGGGGTAATACGGTAGTACTCTTTGGTTGATTTATACAGTATGGCCGAATAAATGAGGCAGTCCATCAAGGCGGGATCAGCCGCAGACTAGGAGTTGTCTTTTTCAAAAAAGCCAACGTAATTCCCAATCATGTGTACAAGGAATAAAGAATGAACAGAATAGCGCGGGTAATCCATTAGTTTAAAAAAACGCGTCAAATTTGGCACACAATTCAGTTTCTGAACGTCTTTTTTCTTTCATTCAAAATTCGCGCGCTCCTTGCACCCTGAAAAAAGCTGCCATGTTTAACCGGCCATACCGTAGCTATTATTCGGAGTGGCGCGTGCACTGTTGCGCAGATCCCATCTGAGAGGATATCGGTTCACGTTGAAAGAAGTCCTTCTCAAACAAACGCACCACAAAACCTTGTTCAATAATTGGTTTTGATTATCAAATCCTGTAATCATGCGTTGAAAAGATCAATCACAACGTTAGGCTCAACTGCCTCAATCAAACGCAGACTTGACAGTTGCGGTCGGAGGAGGGAATGAACAAGAGTAGATAAGAATCAATCAGTACATCACAGTGTTACATGTACGTTGGTATAGACGCCTCCCATAGATGTTAGTGTACTTTTGCTGGTAGTTATGAATTACAGATGATTGAGACAGGCCAAGATTTATAATCACGCGGGCAAAACTTAAAGGCAACTGATGATACGTGTCTAATAATTTTACACAGCACTGCAGTCAATGTTTGCCGCAAAGATAAAGATATCTTTATCTGGCGTCTATTTTACATGTTGTTGTTTGCTATTTATTGACTGCCTTTAAAAGTGCATAAGTATTATTGTGTTGAAAAGTATCAAAGGTGCGCATCCGACAACTCCCGCGTGTGTTGTGGAATCGTGAATCGCATGCAATATTAAACTATGGACGGACACATGCCACTAATCAAGGCCCTCCCGACCCTGCTTGCGTCTAGATAGATGGTTGAGTACGCATGCGCTCAGAGTGGGGGTATACGATTTCAATCATGAAACCAAGGCCAAAGAATAATAGTTTTCAAACAATATTGGCCCGTGCACATCTTCAGCTGCAGTGCTACCGCGCGGAAAAAAAAAAAGAAAACAGAGCCAAAAACGCACAACACGGGCATTTTTCTTGTTTTGTGTTTTGTTCTAATTTTTTACCTTTGGGTGTCTCAACTAGAGATGTGGGGGGCACTTGCCCACGAAAAAATGGGAAGAAAGTAATTTTTTTTTTTTTTGGGGAGAGAGCCGGGGGGGGGGGCTTTTTTCACGCTAAATGAAAAAAATTTTTTTTTTTAAATTTTTTTTTTTATATTGAAAGTTGTGTCAGATTTTTTCAGGATCCGAATTTTTTTTTATTTTTTCACCATCTGTTTAGCAGCCATACACCGCTGTACCTGAATCTGTTTTGATATTTTGCAACTGATTACCCCCACTTAAAAAATGGGTAAAAAGTTGAATGAAATCAATTAAACAGTTAGACTTTAATTTTTTAGTTTTCCAGAGAGGTTTTCAAGATCGCTGAATTCGAATCCCTTAGATTTTCCCACCGGGGGGACGACCAGGGATTCACGTTTTCCAGTGTTTTGCCGTTCTCAATTCACCTGAAAACTCCGAGGGGGTAACCAGCGGAAACAAGTTCAACATTACAAGTCCGTTGTGATTTTGCTGTGACGACATAGAGGCGAAACAGCAACGAGCAACCAACTTAGCTGGGGGGGGTGGGGGGGGGGGGGTGGGGGGGAAGCTTGCAAAAAGCCCGGGGCAAAACTATTGGCAGTGGCAGACAGTTGCAATTTGCCCCGAACCACCTTATCGAGATCCTGAAAAAGCGATGCATAAATGTGAGTTCTCTGATTCTATCTCACCTTAGCGACATCGGAATTAGTTGAACAAGCCTTTGCGACACTGATAGTACTTCCAAGTGCGCGAGTCGATCATCACTCGTATACGTGCAAGGGCTGTGAAAACAGTCGATAAATCCAGAATCCACAAATTAAAACAGAAAACCACGAAAACCTGCAGGGGGGGGGCGTAGTTGCAAGACTAAGTGACAAGGTATAAGTCAAAGAAAATTTTTGTTGAACTTTGGGGGGAAAGGAAAGGGAGGGGAAAAGAGAAAAACGGAAAAAAAAAAAACGAAAAATTATGCCAAAAAACTGCATTTTCAGGGCACATTAAAGTCAAAAAATAACAGGGGGGAGGGGTGAAAAAAAAAGTAATGGATGAAATTGGAAAAGAAGGTAAAAAAACCCGAAAATAAATTCAAAACCAAAAAAACGGAAAACGAAAAAATGGTTGGAATTTTAAAGCAAAAAAAAGGGGGGGGGGGGGGGGGGAAAAAATCAAGACAGATTCGAATTCAGCGACCCAAAACTGTAGAACCAAAAATGAAATCAAAAATGTTAGTTCGAACTCAAACCAAAACCTTCGTAAAAACAAAAATAGCTCGATTTTTAGGGGACGATTAGGAATATTTGGTGAGGTTCTTTTACTAATTTTTTTTAACCAAAAAAAAGATTAAAAAAAGAAATTTTTTTTTTTTTTTGACCTTTACCACTCTTCTTTTTTGTGTTTTCTTCTAATTTTTTACCTTGTGTCTCAACCTTTTCTTTTTTGGTGTAAATTGTTTGAAACGCAGAAAAACGTGCACGCGTACATGCGTCGCGTGTTTTAGGAGTGGGCGGTCTGTCTCGAGCAATTTTTACTTTTTTTCTGATTAGATATTCTGAATTTCTGCGTTTGTTTGCTCGCTGTGCATATTGCTGGAAAACATGCTATCCAAGCAAACGTATACTTCTTCGAAGCGTTTTTATCAGGGTAATTCAATTTTGTTGCGACAACATTTCACTGTCGTTCAAACTTGCCTCTATGCCTACCATTTGCGACCACCCAGAGTTGACTATTATGCGGAATTGTCGTATTGCGTGATTTGTTCTTTTCTCGTTAAATTTCGTGCTCGAATTACAAACTGGTAGTAACTGCAACAACAATTTTTTAGGAATGCAATTATGTTTTTAACAACGTCGTGTTTTTTATGCGTTTTCTTTAGTTTTTTTTCTTTCATTTCCTTCATTGTGTCAAAACGCTGTTCCGAGTCTCAGTTCAGCAAAATTAAAATGGCTAAGAGTAGTCAACGTCCATGTGTATATTTATGCGCAGTGAACTGTGCAATGTAAAATGACAATTGCTGTTTTGTTTCTGGAAAACTTTTTGGTGCGCACACTCGTGTGTGTAAAATTAAAATGAATCACTAGGTTGAACACACACACACACACACATGTGATGTGGTTGGCACAGTAATTTTTTCAGAAGTATTTTGCGTGTTGGTTTTTTAGTAAAATTTCAAATCACCGAATTACGAAGTTGACTCGTAACTTGCATGTATTGTTTTTATCCGTGCAAGACTTGCACGGATGAAACCTACATGTACGTTTTTTGCAGCCGAGCAAGTGTACTCCTGTATTGATTGAACAGTAACGCAATCGAACATCGTGATCGACTTTATTTGGAGTGAAAACAACTCCAGTCTGACCTGACTGAACAATGCTTTCGAACAGATGACTATTTGACTGCTGGCCCACAGCATGAAGTGTTACTATTATAATTCCCTGTGGACGAGTAACAAAATGTTACTTCTGTGGAGGATGGTCGTTGTCACTGGTGAGTCACGCACATATTTTCTTGTATTCTTGGCGCAAATTCTGAAAACTGCTTCAAGTTCTCAAGGTTGCCAAGCAAACAACATACAACGCAATCCAACATTCTCAGGACTACAGCTACTGCTCAACATAGCGACTAGCCGGGGTCAAGAGAGCACTTTGACAGTGACCATGATGTCCGAAAATCGCCAAAGGCATTCAGCGACGTTCGCTTACGACTCAGAGCGTAGCAACAACAGTGTTATGCTTGGCTTCCGCCTCGCAACTAACACGAACAATCTCAAGTGGTCCATACACAGACAGCTGGTGCGAAGCGGTATTGGATTGCAGTTAGACTGCCTGGAGGCCGCTGAAACGCCGGCAATTTTCTTCGGTGAAGTTTATGCTGGACGCGAAACTGAAATTATGGGCGTTACAATGGACGACTTATTCGCGGACACATTACTTTTGAAATATCTCGATGATACAGTGCTTGCGTGTGGTGCCATTGTGGATGACATCGTAAACATGACTGTTTACACAGCGACACTCGATTTTCCACGAGTCTCAGGCATTATAACTATTATTGATCAGGTAAATACAGTTACCAGATAATGACCTGCTTTCCTTCATTAAATTCTGCCAGTTCCATGTGCCTTTTAAATTTTCTCAATTTGTCGTTAGCGTCTGAATTTACCAATTTATTAAGGACGACCGCATTCATTTGTCGGGCGACATCCTCACAGCGCTGCCACAAATAGCCTGGGCATTTGCATCAAAATGGTGGGGGTCGCACGAACTGTCCCGGCGTCATCCTGGCGATTGCAATGGACTACCATTCACTTATCCACAGTCATCCGCCGAAACTGCTTTTGTCGGTGAACAAAGGCGAACAGTGACCATTCAGGTATGCTTTTTAGCTGAGTGCACCGTAATCTTGAGTATTGATGTGTACAATGAATACTGTGTCAATCAAAATGGTATTGGTGAACTATGCAGACAGGAACATCATCGTGGTCATTGGACGCAGCCGTGCTGGTGCTGTTTGACATCAACACTCGTCCAATGCACTGTATTCCACTGACAAAGGTTGAGCCAAAAATCGCCACTGTCCAACTAGGAGGACAAATGCACTTGTTCGTGCAACAATCGCCCATGCACACGTTGCACGTGTCTCCATCGCTGCCTGCTGGTACACAGTTGATCGCTAGACCCATTGACATTGCTTGTTCCAATCTGCCTTCTGACGAAACAAAACCAATTGGAAATACCGACCGGACTGTTGACGGAGAACTATTGTTCCAAGTTGGTCTTCTGCGTTGTATAAACAATCTCAATATTTCACTTAAAAAATCGGTGAGCACCATTGCGAATTCACCTGCTGCGTTTCAGCAATCGCTGTTCGGGCGCGATTCACTGTATTTGCGAACATTACGCACGACGAGCCCAACGCAGTGCGCTGTCGTCAGCGGACCGGATGGTGCCCTGGCGCGTGCCACCTTCCAACAGCCAATCGTTGGCGACGTCACGTTCCTTGAGAACGTCGGCGACTCGGTGCTGGCAAAAACGACATTGCGACATTTGTATGATCTGACGGCAAGCAACGCTAACTGGTATCTGTTAGACTTGCGGCCCGGCGAAAATGGCTATGACTGCCCCGATGACGTCGTTGGCAGAAATTTAACGCAACTGTTTGGGACAACTGTACAGGTGCATTTTGATGCGTTCCGTTGCGTTGTTGTTGAGCTTTACCATTTGGTGAAGAACTTTATCAGTTGAGCCCTGATTGATCAAGCACATAACACAGACCAGTTTTGGTGGTGACATTTCATTATTCATTTGATTTCGTTACCGATGACGATCCCCCCAACACATTCAGTAGCAGTAACCCAAAATTCAGGTAGCTCCGTACGATTCATCTCAACCGAAAATGGAGCTGAGCGGTGTGCGCACCGAAACACGATCACTTCGCTTGTCGGACATCGTTGGCATGTCGCTGTTGGTCGATGTTGGCTGGTCGAAGGCGTGTGCCCCAGTGCGCTCTCACACGCCAATGCGCGCTACTGCAACGCTCACGAGATATGGGTAAAACAACGCTTGCCGAAATTGTACGAGCATTTACTCGACATTTGACACGTACGAGTTTGTCGCCGTTTTTTTAAATACCCAAAACACCCAAGATCACACATTATTCCATCAAAGGCAGAAAAGTCAATGTTTTGATTGAGAGGTATTGCGACATGGTGCTCTTTTTGGCAGAAAAGAAAATTCTTTTTTTGAGTCACGGTAGGCTAGGCTGAGAGCATAGGTGATGTGAAATGTGAACAGACCGACACAGTTACGATCTTAGTATTACAAACAGAACTCAGCAATAGGTTTTCGAATCCATTACCAGCCCCAAAAAATAGAAGTTGTTGACAAGACAAGGTACCAATGGGAACCAATGTGCGATGGCAATGGTTTCCAATTCAGACCAGTCGTGTCTTTGTCTGACGACTTGTGAACATTTTCTTTGAGTGCGTCTATTATTCTGGTGCTACCGCTACACAAAACACTGCAGGCTTTCGCGATCGCCCGTGTTCGGTCACCTCGATTTCACGGAAACGGCCAACGCTCAAACGACCGTTTCAATGACGTTCACCGACGAACTGTTCGGCGGGCACAACACGAAACACACGAATGAAAAGGAAAATCGTGCTCACGAGAAAGCATTCACGCTGAGCGTGCACGAGCGATCCCATTGA
>JASANC010004470.1:0-34995 GCA_030248135.1 Theristus sp. LFF4_11
GGACTACAAATAAAAACTGGAACGGACATTTTGACTGGAAAGACATCAACAAGAGAAGGCAACAGCATCTGTTTTCAAATTGGAAATTCAGTTTTGAAATGCTGAAAAAGTAAAATGCTCATTTTAAGTTGCTGCATCAATTTACCATGATTGTTTATGCCAGATGGTTTTGTGGAAAAAAATAATCCAAAAAAGTTCACCGTTGTAACAGTGGCCGTGACGAATTTCCGCACTGCAAGCATCAGACACCAATCATTCAGAAGAGATGCGTTCTGACGTCTCAGTTTTCAAGTTCACCACCGAGAACATTCACAAACTACGCAGGCCGCATCAAATCGTTTTGAAATGGATAATGCCGACAAAAGTCCGGAAAAAAGTGAAATCTGTTTTTGGGTATCGGTACAAGATGTTATTGATCGGTTTTCTGTAGGTGTGGATGGTTGAAAACCTTGAAATCCAGTTTTGGCGATTGTTTCACGCATGTGCGTTCACAATTTGCGTCGTCGTGGCGTCGGCGGCTGCGTGTTCGTTCAGCTGTTTCGAAATTTAAACAATGTTTTTTAATTAAAAGGGTTTTTAACCCACTTATTTATTCTCTTATCGCCCACATGTGATAAGATTGTAAAAGAAATTTTTTAAATTATTATTAAAGGAAAAAAAAAAAAGGGATCTTTTCCGCACTCTCAACTTGTCGACTTCAAATTAACAATAGAGAAAATCTTTTGATTGGCCAATCTCAATGTTTTTGAAAGATTTCACCGTTTTGAACTTGTCTGAATCAACGAAAACAAATGTTCTGACGTTTATTATTTACACATTATTATTGGTTTTGCGCATGTGTGTTACCTTTTTTATTGTTCGTTTTTACCATAAGTTAGATTGTCTAGTATGGCGTCTTCGTCTTGACATTTTCACTAACTGATTTTGACAAAATTGAGAAAGAAGCGCACTTGAAACCTGAATGTTGAATTTGAGACTATCACATCATCCAGAATATTTACCAGTAAACGTTACGAAATTATGAGATTCGATTAACTAAAATTACGACGACTGTTCTGCAGGTTTCACAAGATGCAGTTCACAACGGTGGCGTGCGCACTTTTCGTGATTTCTTTCGATGGAGTCACTGCAAAGGTGTTTGGTAAGTCAAACCCGATTCGGCCGGGATGTGGCCATGTCTTACTGACGAGCTTGGGGGCCCGCGGTTTATACGCTTACCAGGCGAAACCGCAGTGCTTGCACGTTCTAATACAATACGATAATACATTGGATTTAAAAAAAGGTACAGGGTGTTTCAGAAGTAATGGGTAGGTGTTTGACGTGTTATTTCTCGAGTTGAACTTCAAACTTTAGAGTTCAACGAAAATTTTAGACAACTGTTCAAGAAAATTTAGCTTAGATTTATGCAAAATTTCAGAGAAATTCATTCACCTGCAGACGAATGACAAAGCAAATCACACAAAAACATTAATTTCAGCACGTAGCTGGGGGCATGTTTGGCACAATTGTTTGGCACCGGGGGAGACATGTTGTATGCGGCCGAATTGTTGCAAGCATGAATACGAAACGTTTTTTTAATTTGATTTATTTGTTTTTGTTTTGTTTTCATATTTACCGGCTTTTGGAACGTGCTAGACCAGCGTACATGCGCGAGAAGGCGGTTTTGGCCGTGACGGATAGGTGCAAGCGACGCATTGAGGCTCACGGTGGGCACTTTGAGAAATTTGGTTGAGTTGACTGTTGTCGTTGTTGTTGATGTTTGCTGTTATCGCCATACACATTTTGCAGTCTTTTGAATGTTTGCATTGAGTGTTGTCCTTTTTGTGTTTTTCTCTGTCATTCGTGTGCAGATGAATGAATTTCTCTGAAATTTTGCACAAATCCAAGTTGAACTTTTTTGAACAACTGTCTAAAATTCTATTGAATATGGTTCAACACAACTTGAGAAATAACGCGTCAAACAGCTACCCACTACTTCTGAAACACCCTGTATAATCGTTCGCTGCAAACGCCACAGAAGGCACGAGTCGCTGCTCAAAGTTCTACTGTCCCGACCACTGCACGGTGACGTTCCTGCATGCCTGTCCACATTTCTGTGACTGCGGCCAGTACACGAACTGCCCGCAAGTTACGTGCCCGGCACCGGAGCCGATTTGCAGGTCGTTCAATAATGCACGTGTGCCAATTAAAAGTTTTTTTAGCTTCCTCTGCGCCCAACGTCAAAAAGTATGTCAGAACTCGTGTTTCGTGTCCTGTCCCGCCGAGTGTCCCGCATAGAGTTTGGTTCCGCCGCGGATCCTGGAAATAAAAATGACCAAGAATGCTAAAATTGCTAAAATCGATTAGGAACTGTTTCCAGAACAATCACCAATCGGTTACTCTGCATTCTGGGCAACTTTTTTTCTCGGAGAGGACACGACGCGGGACAAGCGGCAGGACAGGAGAACACGGTACACGAATTGGGACATATTTTTAGCGTGCCATCCAACAACATCCCTATGCAAACAACAAACCAATTTTTACAGTCAGAACGCTCACTCAATACGTAAAGTTCGCTGTTTGTGTTTTGCTCAACAATTTTCTCAACATGTTCTTTTTCAACATTTCCTCTGAAGAAATTTGTTGATCACCCGCAATTGCATGTGATGGAGCGAGCGCTCAGACTTACGTTTTATTATACGCTGCCACAGTGGCAGGTTTACAATTTTCCTGTTGTGCAAAATGTTTAGGTGTGTGTGGCGTTCTGAGTGTAGATATTATCTCGTCTTGTGGTTCTGCTATACTCATCTGGCTCAGCTCATTGAGGACAAATGACAAATGCAGTTAGTTTTCTCTACGTAAAGCCGTTTCACGTAACGCGGTAATTCAAAAGCGGTGAAGTGACCCGGGTCACTAAATGCGATTTTCAATTACCACATCAAGCGCATGAAATTTTAATTTCCTTTCGATGTACCTCGGGATAGCAGAATGCCCAGAAACTAGATGGCACCTCAGTCACTGAGCGCCTTTCCGTCCGCAGCATTCACACGCTCCTTGATGGCTGCCAAACGTGCGCCTGCAAACTGCCGTACGCCGTCATTGAAGAGGAGGGTGGCGAGGTGCCCGAGGAGCGCGAGGAGCGATTCATCTTTCTCGACGGTCGTGAGTTCAATCAGCAGATCAATGCGCGTGTGAAACGTGAGTAAAATATTGTTGATACACCAATTTATGACCTTACAAGTTGCAGTTACAGATAACAATAAACAATATTGCAATGTGATTGCAATGTGAAAATCTAGGAAAAACAACTGTCTTCAAAAAAAATCAAAGTTTGGTTGACAGCACTAACCTAAAAACTGCGACCATGGTGTCAGTATCGTTGTCATGCATGAACACCTCATGTTTGTTTACCCTGTCACTTTTCTCGCAGAGCAGAAAGCAATGCGACTGGTTTCATTCAACAAACCCACTTCATCTGCTGCAGTGATTGCTGTATGTAGGCCGTCAGCGTGTAATCAAGAAGTACGCGTGCACGATCTCGTACATGGAGAAGATCGACCGTTGCATGCACGACATGATGGAGGAGAACGAGGCGATGAAGAACAAAACGATGGCCGACGATGGAATGCTGCCGTTGAACCCGATGCTGCAGCCGAGCATGGACGAGATGCAGCACATGTGCAGACACATGGCAGGCGCACTCCGCTGCATTGGACCGAAAGTCTACGAGGTGCCGTTGCGGTGTTCCTTGCACAGATCTGTTTGTTTAGAGTTCGAAAAACATGTTGTCGTATTTTTGTTTGGATGCGTACGTAGGTACTTTGTTTCAATAATGCGAAAATAGTAAGTGTTTTGAGGGGTCTTCTGATGCCATGCAGTGTTCACTGAAAACCACTTCCAAAAACATTTTGGCGTCAGAGAAAGCACTTGTTTTGGCTATCAGTGGTCAGCTACAAAGTGTACCGGTTTGCTATGTCATTAGACAAAAGAGATTGCTCGAAATTCCAGCGCTCAACAAGCAATATGAAAACAGTGACCCCGACTCGAATGCAGGAATGCCGCAAGTCGCATCCGCACCTCGCTGAGATGGACGCCGTCTACGGGTATCCTTGCGGCCCGCGGCAGCACGTGTACCTCCATCACATGGAGTGCATCCAGCGCGAGAACGAGCAGAACTACCGGCTGCAGGCGTGCGAGGATGCGCTGCAGCGCACAATGACCTACCTCGCGAACAGTCAAGCGAGCAGGGAAACCAAGCGGGTCTGTTTTTGAAGGCACTTCTGTGTGTTCGTACGCAGTTTACGCTGAGAAAACGCTCATTAACGGAAAACTGCCAATAAATTGCTTGCGTAACTTTGAGTGACCTGAGTTCCTTGAATAATTTTGGTAAAACATTATTTGTTTCATGGTCGCTTTGTTGAGTATTTTAGCCACTTTGTTGAGTAATATTACACAGCGGCTGATTGGTAATCTGATCGCCAACCTATTATCAGCTAATTGCCCATAATTTATAGTTCGACTGTACAGTATCAGTGTCCGGTTGAATAGCAGTGCTTTTTTCCCGCACTGGCAACAAAACTTGTCTATGTCTGGGGCGTTGTCACACGGTCACCGTTCGTGGCTTGATGGTTAGCGCGTTAGACTCGTTGTCTGTGCATTCGGGGGGATCGAGCCCCGCAGAGGGGTGTACAGGCGCTTAATGACAGAGGAAATTCGATGGGCATCCCATTCGACGGCGTTTTCTGTGTACACCTTTCTGGGTTAGCCGTGGCTAAAAAGCGCCCAACAACCAACAACAACAGGAGCGCAAATGCAACGCGATGAACTGGCTGATGAAGTGCGAGCGGCCGACGGTGGCCCGCTACTGCAGCAACGAGGCTGCTGAGGTTTACGTGGAGGCGATGGAGTCCGCGACGGACTACATGGCGCCGGAGTGCGTTATGGACCACAAACGGCACGTGTTTCAGGCGAAACCAACCAGCTCAGGTGCAGTAAAGTGTGGTTACTGATTGTTAAGAAACACTGAACGTGTTGCAGCGATTTTGTGTCGTTCTGCGCATTTTGTACCTGTTATACCGTATTACCCCCATTAAACCCCCCCACCCACCATTAATCCCCCCCCACCAATAAACCCCCACCCCCCGACCAGTTTCCGAATAATCCCCCCCCAAATAATCCCCCATGGGGGTTAATTGGAAACCTGTTTGAAACACATACCCAGCGAATTCAGTGGCTGAATGCAGTGACATTGGTGAAATTGTGCTACCAAAGTCCCAAATGGATGAGTTAATGGTAATTTCATTACAAAAGGCTGTTACAGTAGGAAATATCTGTGAAAAGTAGAAGTTTCTGCGACTTTATTGCCTGCCATGCAAGGTATTTTTGCCATTTTTTTAACAAACCCCCACCCCTAGAATTTTTTGTAAATAAACCCCCCCCCACCAATAATCCCCCCCCCACCAATAAACCCCCACCCCTAAAAGTCGCTGACGTATTAATCCCCCATGGGGGTTTATTGGGGGTAATACGGCATACGTGAAGTCCAAAATAAAAGACGATGGCCATTTTTTCTAAATTCCCATCGTTGACGCGCAGGCGGCGGAATCGAACTGCTGCCCAAAGAGGAGCTCCGTTGCAACGCCGCGATGCAGGCCGAGATTGCGCGCGAGTTTGGCGCGTTGCACGGCGAGCTCGACCGAATGCGCGGTCGTGCGTCGCTCGCGTATCCGCTCGGCTACTTCTTTCGACCGGACAAACTGCGCGCGGTGTGCGCCCGCTATAAGCGCGCCGTCGCGAGGCTGTCGCATCGGACGAAAGTGAAATGCTACCGGCACAACGAGATGTACGACACGGTGAGCTGTGAACAAACAGACTGCACAAAATTATGTTTGCTGTGATGATATCGGCTGCGGTTTTGCGGCAAAACGTGTCCGGGATGTGATTGCAGAGTGCTTGGTCGTCGTTTGCATTCAATTGTAGCCCATTTCTGTGGCACATTTTGTGGCCCAGTCTCATACAGTCTAACTCTATAACATGTATAACTAGCTGATTGGTTGGTGGTCACGATGATGCATGCATTCTGTGCAAACCAAACTCCGCCTCCACAGCAATGCCTGGAGTTGGATACAGTGTAGGTTACAGAGATTGTAGAATGTGGAGAAAAGTTTTGTTGAACAGCTTGTTGACCTCAACCGATGCTACATGCGCCTTAGCAAGTTGTTGAGTTATCCGTCAAGTAACGTTCCTCAGTGCGTGGCGAAAAGGAAAACGAACAAATTTCTGCGTAATATGTACGTGTAACCACCTTTGTACGGCATGGCTTTTTTTCCGAGTGCAAGGAGCGCAGGAAATTTAAATGAATGAAAGAGAAAAGACGTTCAAAAACCCAACTGTGTGTCAAATTGTAGATGTGTTTTTGTTATTTAACTGGTTCTTTGTGCTATTCTGTTTTCTTTGTTCCTCGCACACACGATTGGAGAAAAATCCGGCACTCTTGAAAAACACAACTCCTAGTCTGCAACTGGTCTCGCCTTTGTTGAGAAGACAAAGAGTGTCGGCCACACTGTAGATCCACTACACGTTGCACTACCCGTGCGGCCACGAGAGCGGCAACTTCTTCGCGAAACACTTCAACTGCCTGCGACAGGCGAAACGCATCCCGGACGTGCGTGCGTGCGAGTTTGCGGCGCATCAGCGGTGCGCGCTCGAATTCGTTTTGGTTTCTTCTTCGCCTATTTCGATACAATTTTTTTCGTTGTTCTAGTGCAGCAGAAGTTCAGTATAGGTGACCGGAAACGATATTACGGTTGATTGGTTCATTGATTGATTTGCTAGCAAATAATAGCGTACAAAATTGTTGCCATAGGTTCGAGGACCCGTCGAACGACATTTGCGAGACGTACAACATTTTGGTGGACTGCATTTATGACGAGGTGGTGCGCAAGTGCGGCTACGACGCGATCGAGGCCGAGATACAGTACATGACGATGGTCGCTCGCAAGCAGGACACCGACTGCTACGTCGATCGTATCTTCCGCTTTGTGGACGTCACGACGCCGAAACCGACGCGACGGCGTAGCACAAAATCGCGACTACGTAACGGACGACGCCGTGGACGAGCGTGAATTGGCGATAAAACATGTGTCAGGACTGATGTTGTACAACGGAACATCAGATTATCACTTGTATTCCACATTTGCTATTTGTCGTTGCTCACATTGTGTAACGCAACGCTGTACATGGCTTCTCATCCATCACTCAACACAATTTGTGCGCTATTTTTGAACTTGTCACGTGTATTTTAATATCTGTACAATGTTTTGGTCGTCGACATTGTTTTTTCAACATTTTCGGAAAGCTCTTTGTTTTTTTGGTGTTTTTCTTGTTGCGAGAAGTGTTTGAGAAGACAAACCAAAAAAATTTACACAGCAGAGGCTGGATTACAGGTGCGAAAGAATGAAATAAGCATGAAAATACCCGAACGCTAATACAGTATCGGATAGTTGTCCGGCCGGTGTCCTCTAGCCGTCTGGGTGTCCCGCACGGCGTCCTGTCCTGTAAATACGTATAAAATTGCTCAAACGCCGGTGGCATTTCCACATTCACCGCTGATTGTCGTGATCTCGTGGTAATGTTGTGGTAGACTGATTCCAATTGTCGCGAGTGATGACATCGCGACACAGAACACCGGAAAGTTTTAGCGTGTCCCTGCTTTACTTGATCTTTATCAGTCTCTGGAAGCTAAACTCAAGTGGGTGTCGCACGTTTTGTGGCTGCAATTGTTTTCCAAAAACCGGTTCCACATGCCGTTTTTCCATCATGAATTCACACTTTTATGCTGCGTAACATTATGAGTTTGTTGTTTTAATATGTTTTAAAACAATCATGACCAAATTCAAAAATTCAAAACCGAATTCTAAAAAAAACTAGGCAGGTTTTAGTTGTTCAAGTGTGATTGATCAAGCCATAAAGCGTATCAAACATCTTCCGCGTAACGAAGAAACAAACGTTTTAATTTTGAATAAAGAAAATGTGACCGAACAACACAGGTTGTGCAGATTCTTTACACTTCGTTTCATAATGTGCGTCGTTGTGCAGCTTTTGAAATCATGTGAGCGAAGCAGTACAGTGGTGTGTATTAACGATGTGTAAATGGAAATAATTAAAAACACCATAAAAAGCTGTTCAGAACAAATCTGATGAAAAGAAAAACAAACAAAACACGCTAGCATCATCTGAGGAAAAAACGCACGTTTACACCGGCAACGTCATAACGAGAATACTAAATCGACACGATTTGCTGCTGTTCGCGTGTGCACCTGAAATTTTTTCAAAGACAAACAGTCATCAAAAACCGGACTCTCTGTTTCTAAAATCGAAAAATCGAATCCAATTTTCGAATTTGTTTAAATAAACCACTAATTTGTATGTGGTCAAAGACAGGCGCACGTTTACTTTTCTTTTCCGAAATATCATTATTTTGAGAAACATGCAGTTTCAGTCATTGCTGGTTTGCCTGTCGGTGTTGGTTGCAAGCGGTACGTTTTACAAACATCAACAGTCGTCCATTGGTTGGATCGCATCGACCAATCAACCGGGACCAAAAAAACTGAAAAATTGCCCAAGATGCTACTAATAATAGAGAAATTTCTTTATTTCAGAACCGTGTTTTTTAAGCTGTTCGCTTTTCAGAACAGCGCTAATTAGAAAGTAATAAACAACCGTGTAAAACTTGACCGAGCATCTCTGCGTGAGCGCTGTGTGCGTCCATTTCAGGCAGCGCCTTTGAGCCGTGTCCTCGCGTGAAGCCAGCTGCACCGCCTGATGACCCGAACTGTGTGCTGGTGCCGATACGCGACGGGCGGTGGTGCGTCGTGGGACACAAATGTGCCCCCGGCACCGGTCAGTGTTGAACGAACGGAACGGTGATTTTAGGCGATGTTTTCAGGCAGGGCTAACCCAGAAAAGCGTACAGATCGCCGTAGATCAGGGCGCTCATCGATGAGTTTTCTCTGTCATTAAGTGCCTATGCAGTATACACCCCTCGGCGGGGCTCGATCCCCCGAACGCACAGACGATAATCTAACGCGCCTACCACCCAGGCAACGAGAATTGAACTTTTGATATTTTGTTCTTGTATGTAAATTAGAACAACAATGGTTCCATGTACGTTTATTCATTTAAAACATGGAAGCGCAAACCTCGGTGCCAAACATTTTAGCAGCGAGCTTGGTACAGTATGGCCGAATAAATGAGACAGTCCATCAAGGCGGGATCAGCCGCAGACAAAGAGTTGTCTTTTTCAAAAAAGCCAACATAATTCCCAATCATGTGTACAAGGGATAAAGAATGAACAGAATAGCGCGGATAATCCATTAGTTTAAAAAAAAACGCGTCTAATTTGGCACACAATTCAGTTTCTGAACGTCTTTTTTCTTTCATTCAAAATTCGCGCGCTCCTTGCACCCTGATAAAAGCTGCCATGTTTAACCGGCCATACCGTAGCTTCAGCGAGTTCAGTGGCGAGTTCAGCAGCGAGCTTAGCACCGATTTTAGTGGCGAGTTGTTGTTTTTCTCAGTGCGTTTCCTGCGTGATGTTGTCCACGTATGTTGCTTAGGTGGTGCCCCCGCCAGAGCCATGCGCTCCTTTGCACCAACAAGCTCACTCGTCCGACGACCCCGGCAACGATCGAATCTGCCAGTTTGCGTGGCTGAACCAGCAATGCCTCTGTGAGTACCACGTTGATGAGCGCGATGACAACAACTGCCCGGCGAGTTACGTCCGGAAATGCAAGCAAGTGCGGCACGATGATCGTGATGGTGATCGTGATGGTGATCGCAATGATCCGGCCGTTCTGCTTAACGTGCAAACGGCGAACACACTCAACGAACGTGCGTCAGTTGCAGTTTGTTTGGGTTCCGAGACTCAATGCGCGTATATAGACAGGCAAATTTTCAATATAGATCGGAACAGTTCCAGGCATGACGCGGGAATTCAAAATACTGCGAATCACAGTTTGAGTTTGAGTTTGCAGGGACTTGATTGTATAATTTCAAATCCGATGCGATTCCCGTCGCAGCAACGGAGATCTATTAGCATCATCGGTGTGCCCCGTTGCCGGTTAGGCGTTTTATTTCATTTTTTTGTTGTTTCCACATTTTTTAGTCTCGGGACTAAAAATAATAGATAACAAACACACTATACCGGTCGCCCGCAGTTTTTCATTTCGTAGTCCATTCATTTTACCGCACGAAACTGTTCAAAAAACCAAAAAGACAGTGTATTTGTACGTTGTACACCATTGGTGTTGCGTCTGAATGTTGAGCGAAAGATGCACAACGGCACACTTCTCATGATCACTTTTCATGTTTTCCATTCGCAGCAATGGACGCCACCGCCACCTTGTCCGCCACTTGACGAGTCGCGTCATTCGGCGGCACACCCCGAGAGCGACAAACGCTGCGGCACCGGCTTGTCCGGCTGGTCGGTCGCTGACGTAGACGAGCGCTGTGTGTGCGAGTACTTCGTGAAGCAACGCGACCACAACAACTGTCCCGTCAGTCTCTATCGCAAATGTGTGATGCAGTGAGCGGAAACAGCCAACCAACAGTCGCACAGTACTGCACTTTCATGCATGCCATAACATTATGGTGGTATGGTGGAATGGTACGCTTTATGATCAATTTATTGTGATGATGACGAGACGAGCAAATAATGCCGTCGGAAATAATTGTGAGTTCAGTTTTCCAAAGTACGCGGGGTAAGGAGTACATGCATGTACATTTCAAACCATCGTGAGGTGCTTGTGTAATCAGTAATTTCAATATGTGTGTATTGTGAATATGACATGAAAGAAATGTACACGTTCAACAAAACAAGATTGAAAAAACCGCAGGAAAACCAAGTGAACATGACAAAAAAAACGCTCAAATGGTGTGCGACCGCAGATGCACGTCGCACGTTTATTCGCTCGTGCGCTGATGTTGCGAGTGATCGATCAACTTCAACAGCAGTTCAGGCGTTGAATGAAATGGCATTGAGCGAGCGGTGGCGGTAGTTTGCCGGTGTTTCGGTATTGCGACCAGACGATTATTGCGATCACGAACCACGATTGACGCGTCTCGATAGGCGACAAAAACGATGGCGCTTGTCGGCTCGCCGAACTGCGACAGCGCACGAGCAATATCGCTTTCAGCGAGTTTCCTGTGCGGAAAAAAACACATAATGAAAGAAAATCACTATGCACAGTCGCGAGCTCGTAATTTATAGGCAATCAGCGAATTGGTTGGTGTGGATACATTACATTATGTGGAGCAGACTTTACCGTCTTCACAGCAATGCCCTGCACAGAAAAAATGCGTTACGTGAGCACCAATCAATCAGCTGATTGCCTATAATTTACGAGTTTAAAAACTGTAATGCAGCTGAAAAACGTGTCAAAAGTAAAACAAACAAATTACGAAACAAAACACAGCGAACGTCGGCATCGATGATCGATGTTGAAGTGTTGCTGCTGGCAGAGCGAGCAACTTTGATGATTTTGCTGCATTGTTGAACGTGTGCCGCAGTCGCCTGCATCGCTGGTAGTGCTTGCACTCGGCGATGTTCAGTTTCTCGCGTTCGATTTGATTCATCATGAGTTTTCTGAAAATAAACAACAACAGTTTGGTTGACACGATCATACGGAACTTTTGATGCTGGGAAAACAGAGATTGCCTTTTATTTTATGCTTCAATGCTTTCTCGCCGGACTACAACAGTTAGAAGTTTGCTTTTTCCGAACAGGATGAATGCAATAGAAGTTTGAAAAAAGTACATCTCTGCTAAACCTGCAGCCCACGGAGAATTGCGCCTGCATGAGATAAATGCCGAGGCGGATTTCATCGTTGCGCACCGCGTACAACAGCGCGTCTGTGAACACTGAAAAAATGGAAAGAAACGCCGACTAGTTGTATTTGCGTTTGTAGAGCTACGGCGGACTTCGTTTTTTATGCACAGAAGACTGAATCAAACTTCTCATCAATACCACACCGTCTAACTCTACAACATAGGCAACTAGCTGATTGGTTGGTGATTGCGTGATGCATGCTTTCTTTGCCGGCATCGCTGTAGTGGGCGGAGTCTGTCCTGCACAGAAAGCATGCATGCAAGTGATCACCAACCAATCAGCGGACTGCCCATAACCTAGAGGTTGACTTTTAAAGCAACAATTACATTTTACGATGATCATGAACATTCCGAACACGTAGAACGCGCGAAACAACACGAAATGCGGCATCAGCGCACGCGGGTGCAGCGGGCAACCACGCGGGCAGGCCAGTAGCCACATCGACAACGACGGCAACCAGCCGACCACGAACGACGCCACGTACATGCCGGCGGTCATCTGCGAAATTCGCAGTTGGTGTGGCCCTCGTGGCCTGGTGGTTAGCGCGTTAGACTTGTTGTCTGTGCGTTCGGGGGATTGAGCCCCGCCGATGGGTGTATAGTCACTTAAAGACAGAGAAAACTCGATGGGCGGTACACTCGACGGTGTTCTGTACGCGCTTTTCGGGGTGTTAGCCCTGGTAAAAAAACATCGCCTAAAATCCCCTTGCTTTCTTTCATTCATGCATTCACCAATTTCATCAATAATCTTGTGTTTCTTTAGGTTTTTTTGTGACATCAATTGTGTTTGTTTTGCATAATGGAAGTTTTGTGAATGTGTTGATGTGAACTGGCCGTGAGGCTTACAAATAAACTTGAACTTGAACAACAACAAATGGCTGTTTCTTGGTCTGAAGAAAAAAAGGAAGAGCAATTTTCACGCCGCCCAGAACTGACCGCCGCTTTCAAATGCGCTCGCTCGCGTGACATCGAGCCGCCGCTGCGACGAACGGTCAGCGCTTGCTTGTCGGACAAACTCGACACCGAGCCGTTATTGGAGCCGAGACGCGCCTGACGAACCGCAGTTGACAGCTGACACTGCAGATGCCGACGACTACGCAGGATCAGGCCCATGGCCACGTAGCAACAGAGCATCAGCACAAACGGCACGCAGACGAACAGCGCGATCGCGATGCGGAACCTGAGCGTTAGCTGAGGTACAGTCGAACTGCTGGGTCCTCCGAGCTACATGCTGTTCATACAGTTTTATCGGAGTTTCTTGCTTTTTCGTGAAATAAAATAGATGAATGGACGGATGGATGGAACTCTGAGTTACAGTATATGGGCCATCAGCTGCGATTGGTTGGTGATCATGCACGTGCATGCATGCTTTCTGTGCAGAGGGCCGGACTCCACCTCCACACAGCATTGCTTGCACAGAAAGCATGTATCACACGTGATCACCAACCAATCAGCTGATTGCCCATAATTTCGAGTTCAACCGTTCAATCACAAAGAGACCAACCAGCGAATGTGTCGTCGCGAATGGTGCAACCAACTTGATGCCGAAAAAGAGCGTCAGCTGCGTGCAGCCGGCCGAGCGCAGCACCTGGCCGTCGACGGCGCTGAACAGCGCCAGCAACGCCGTGACGGGCGTCGCCCAGAGTGCGCCGACGAGCACGACGGTCCGCTGGACGGTGACGAGCGAATTGTAGTGCAGCGGACGTGCGACGCCGATCAGGTGGTTGATGGCGAATGCGAGCAGGTGCAGCACGCTGGTCACGATCAGGCCCACGCGGACGGCTTCGTGCACGACGCCGATGCACGCGCTCAGTGTGTACTGCATGAACACAATAGCATGCCTTGTATTATCATTTTTTGGATACTGCGACTCAATACAGACGTATCATAGAAAGGAAGCTGATTTCAATCTTTATGTGGCAATTCAAATTTTTCATATGGTTGTGTATATGAAAACACAACCACAAACTTATCAGTTCGGTTGAATGTATTCATTGTCATAGCAACACTGTAGTATTGAGTTAGTATTGTTTGTGTACGTGTCACCTTTTCGCAGACTACAGAGCATGCGGAAAAGCTTTGAATTCTTTCGCGAGCTCTACGTTTTTAGTATTGTGCGGCGTGATGAAACACTGACGTTTACACAAGCTCAACATGTGCTCCACCTTGAACACGACCGGAAAGTAGCTCTGCGTCAGCAGTGCGCTAGCGAACGTCGCACAGAGTAGCACATTTGCGAGTGACTGGCTGACAGTGAGCACCAGCTGCGGACACATGCGAGTACGCGGAATGAATCTCGTCGCGAGCACAACGTAGACGTTCACGGCCATGCCGGCGACACAGAACAGCACCAGCACTGGCACCACCGTCATGTACATCTCACGCTGGGTCGCTTCGAACGCGGCATGCTGCTCATTGTTCACCGTGTCGTTTGCGCCAGCTGACATTGTCGACCATCACATGGTACAACGACACATCCACTTTATATGATTGGTTTTCAGTTTCGAACTAAAAACAGGACGATACATGTATGCACCTGAACTCGTAAATTATAGGCAATCAGCTGATTGGTTGGCGATTACGTGATGCGTGCTTTCTGTGGAGGACGAACTCCGCCCCGCGCCAGCAGTGCCTGCACAAGAAAGCATACATGCACGTGATCACCAACCAACCAACCAATTCAGAGTTCGACGTGTGTACAATGTGCGTGCTCAACCGAAGTCTCGAAAGAAGATTCACAGGGAAAACGAGTGTCTCTATGTCGCACTTATGCCTCAAATACGTTACACTTTATGCGCATAAGTAATATGATTTGGCGTAACATACCGGCGGCGTCCGTATATAAATATGCACATGTTGGCGTAACATAAGTGGGGCGTCCGTATATGGAAACGCTACAATTATGGCATAATTGAGCATAATTCCTTCATAATTACATAGCAATGTTTACAAACATGCTTTCCGCATATTTGTGAGCATACCTATAAACCGGAAAGACTGACGACGCACAATGCGTATTTGCTGCATATGTAATTCCTTATTTGCTCTATTATGCGACATAACTATTTTCTTATGTGTCGTAAATTGTCTGTTTTATTGTAGTTTGTATTTTTTGAGTCCGTGTGAAGTTAACGTGTGTCACCAGTAAAACCGTCGGTGATCAGCAAACCGACGGTTCTAGATGCTTGGCACATGTGTGTGCGTGCGTGTGTCACCAGTAAAACCGTCGGTGACCAGCTAACCGACGGTTCTAGATGCTTGGCACATGTGTGTGCGTGCGTGTGTCACCAGTAAAACCGTCGGTGATCAGCAAACCGACGGTTCTAGATGCTTGGCACATGTGTGTGCGTGCGTGTGTCACCAGTAAAACCGTCGGTGATCAGCACACCGACGGTTATACATGCTTGGCACATGTGTGTGCGTGCGTGTGTCACCAGTAAAACCGTCGGTGATCAGCAAACCGACGGTTCTAGATGCTTGGCACATGTGTGTGCGTGCGTGTGTCACCAGTAAAACCGTCGGTGATCAGCACACCGACGGTTATACATGCTTGGCACATGTGTGTGCGTGCGTGTGTCACCAGTAAAACCGTCGGTGATCAGCACACCGACGGTTATGCATGCTTGGCACATGTGTGTGCGTGCGTGTGTCACCAGTAAAACCGTCGGTGATCAGCAAACCGACGGTTCTAGATGCTTGGCACATGTGTGTGCGTGCGTGTGTCACCAGTAAAACCGTCGGTGATCAGCACACCGACGGTTATACATGCTTGGCACATGTGTGTGCGTGCGTGTGTCACCAGTAAAACCGTCGGTGATCAGCACACCGACGGTTATGCATGCTTGGCACATGTGTGTGCGTGCGTGTGTCACCAGTAAAACCGTCGGTGATCAGCAAACCGACGGTTCTAGATGCTTGGCACATGTGTGTGCGTGCGTGTGTCACCAGTAAAACCGTCGGTGATCAGCACACCGACGGTTATACATGCTTGGCACATGTGTGTGCGTGCGTGTGTCACCAGTAAAACCGTCGGTGATCAGCACACCGACGGTTCTACATCCTTGGCACATGTGCGCGCGCGTGTGTGTCACCAGTAAAACCGTCGGTGATCAGCACACCGACGGTTATACATGCTTGGCATACGTGTGTGTGTGCGTGTGTCACCAGTAAAACCGTCGGTGATCAGCACACCGACGGTTCTACATCCTTAGCACATGTGCGCGAGCGTGTGTGTCACCAGTAAAACCGTCGGTGATCACCACACCGACGGTTATACATGCTTAGCATACGTGTGTGTGTGTGCGTGTGTCACCAGTAAAACCGTCGGTGATCACCACACCGACGGTTATACATGCTTAGCATACGTGTGTGTGTGTGCGTGTGTCACCAGTAAAACCGTCGGTGATCAGCACACCGACGGTTCTTCATGCTTGGCATACGTGTGTGTGTGTGCGTGAGTGTGTCACCAGCTAAAATCAACAGCTAGCTATGAAGGAAATTGAAGTTATCGCTGAAAATTGAAATAACATAAAAATATCACTGTTGTATGTCAGCAAATACGCATATATACGCCGTAATTATGTGATGCGGAGGTACCACTGAATTATGTTCTCAATTATGCTTCTGTTCACAAATATGTCGCATAAGTGAGCATGATTCGCATATTCTGGCATGTTTGAGCACATATGCGGATACCCAAACATGCCAAAATTATGCACATATTTAGAGCATATTGAAACTGGTTTTCCCTGTGATTCACGCGTTAAGGCACCGAACGTAAAACACTGATGACACGTTTAGCTCGAGTCCAAAGCAGACTGCTGGCTTAATTAAAGTAATCGGGTTTCCATTTTGCAAGATGCTAATCAGGCACCGGAGGAATATATTGCGGATTCTCCGGTCACGGAACAACATGCGACAAGCAGAAGAAAGTCGATTATATTTGTTTGTGATTTTTCCTGGCCCGCAAAAATGAAACACGGTGGACAACAAACATTCCGGTGGAGTTTCATCCGAAGTAATTTCACGTCATGTTTAGGGTTGCTTAATAGGGACGCAGCTTCCCACGCAGTTAATTGATAAGGGTTCCACGTGCATCCCGTTATAAACTTTTGGGCGTGTACGTTTTTAATAACAATTAATTAAATCCCATGGCATTTGTTTACATTTACATCGCACTAAACAGAATCTTTTTGATCTTTACCACGACCTTGGTGTTCAATAACATTTTTAATTTATTACAGCCGTACAGCTTTTATCTGCCTGGACAGGCCTCAGCCAAGCACCCGTGTCCACTCTCAATGGAAGCTGCTGGAATAATGGAAGTAAAACATGAGTTTGCTTTCGATGTTTGTTGTTCACGGTCAGTGAGCTCATCCAAACAGGAAACGGCACGTGAGCGAACGGCAGACAAATGTGCGCCAGCTAGGACGCAACTTGCTGCTGAGATTGACTGCATTAGTGCACGTGTGAACGCCGCTACGTGATGAAGCGATACAAAATTAGCGTCATTTCAGTTCCCTTGCAGCAACGTTTCCGATCCGATCACGTACACACACTCTTGCGTTTCTCTTTGAATCTGTTACGTCAGAAAGAAAAAAAACAAAAATAACAGAAGGTCAGGTGCACACAAACTAAGCAAACACATGGAACACGCAGAAAAAAAAACTGGATGAAATCAGAAAATCGAAGTGGAACACCAATAGAATGTGCACTCGATACAAGTAGCAAAACCACTAAAACCGGGTAACAAGAAACAAGGTTTGCTCAGTTGCAGAGCTTCAGTTTTCAACACACAAAACGACACGACTTCATGCAGCGCTTGAAAACAGGCGTCTCATTTTGCTATGCCGTTGCAGTTCCGCCACGCTGCCGACCTCCGGTGTAAACATCCACTCGCACCTGCACAAACAACAAACAGCGTTTTTTTTCTTATTTCTCAGTTCTGGCGTTCCGACACATTAGTTAGATTGATGCTCTGGTTGCATTATAATGAGTGACATCACCTGTTCTGTATATTTTTTCTTGTTTTTCAGTTGTGGCCTTCTGTAGTTTAGCACATTAGCTAGTTTGATGCTCTGGATGCATTATACAGAGTGACAAAAAAACTGTTGTCACTCAGGTGTTGCACAAATATAGCATCAGCCAGGTTAATGGTTAGCTAATGGTTAGATCTAATTGGTGGCAGCCTTGAGTTTGCAATCAGTGGCATATGATTGATAGCTGTGACCTTTTGTATCAGTTAATTAAAGAATGTTCACTGCAAGTTAAATGATCATTCTGTTACTTGAAACCAGCGTACACTTTCGCCCCGACACAACAATTCAACTGAATTTCAGTTGTTCCACCGCAAAATCAGTAATTTCATTTCATTTCTCAGCAGATTATTCAAAATCAAACACAAAAGCGTTTCAGTTCAACCGAATTTTTCTTTTTTACATCTGACTTTTCTGTATTGTAGTACTGCGAGATGACAACTTTAAAAACGACAGTTTCTTTCGACGGACAAACCGGCTTTTCATCGATGACGTGCTCCGGGGCGCTGAGCGCGTTCTGCTCGGCCTCGCGTTCAGTGAACGTGATGAAGGCGGTCGACCGCGACAGGCCGGTGCTGGCGTTCTGGAGATGGCACTCAGTAATCAGTAATCAAGTAGTACTATGACGTTTTCGAATATGTCAAATGCAATTAGTTTCAGTGTTGTTGGAAAATTGGCACAAGTTGGTGGCCTTGAGGTTTTTGAGCAATCCACTTCTGAACCAGACACCAGACTCATTCTGCAACTCAAAAGGAATGACAGAAAATGACATAGTACTTTTTGCTATGAACACAACAAATGAGAAATCAGAAGCAGAAACAAGGAAGTATCTAGACAGTTCTGTTGCTTGCGCAAGAACAATGCGACAGTGTGAGGAAACCTTTGGGGATGCTCATGGTCACTAAAACTTGAAAGCCGGAATTATGACGGTCTCTGAAATGTTGATTAAAAAACCGTGCAATGTATTCACACTCACGAAAGGCAGCTGCAGTCGCCTGATTTTGCCAAACTGAGAGAAGTGTTTCCGCAGCTGAACTGAAAACAAGAGTAAACATTGGAAACAGTCTTATTTTGTTCATACAACTGACACGGGTTGAATGAATGCTCACGCAACAACTGGATGTCCAGACGGATAAAAAAACGTGCATTAAACGCCCGTTTGTACCTGCGTATGCGCAGACGACACGTCGCGTCCAGTGTTATTGCATACTACCGATCATACGTGACGTGACGTATGTCGACGTACGTCTGCAAACGTCTGTCAGGTACAAAACGAGCCTAAGCGGTGGTTTGCGCATTCCACCAGAAAGAACAAAACACCCAATCGCTTGCAGTTCACAACAACAGTGCCTGATTCATAAAGTTGCCGACTTCGCAAATCTCACCTTTCCCGGTGATCCACGCCAAGCCACGAACCACAATTGTCATTGTTATAAGTCAAGGTGTCTGAAAAACACCGAAACAAAATGCAATAACAGACAACGCACGTTTCTCCGATTCATAATAATTTGAAGTATCAGTCGCCAGTTGACCGGCTTCAATGTGAACCACACCAAAACACACAAGTTCTATTGTCAAACACAGCTCTACTCTTAAGTTTTTATTCTCATCATTGCGCGCAAACTCTACAGAGACAACAAACGTACTTGCCAGCCGAAAGGCTCGAAGGTGCTCAACTAGGCGGTTGTTGTTGACTAACAAGCTACTAACAAACAGATACATAACAAATACAGAAACGTTCAAAAATCACGAAGTGGAAAAGTTTTTTCACGACTTTTCAAACAGTTCAACAAATTGCTTGGATGGCGGCACCGAGTTTCGCTGAGTAGCAATTTGCATCGCTCGCTCAATGATCGGGTTCTCCAGATCATCGTTGTCATTCACTCGTTTTCCTTTGAAACTGAATAAAAACAGAACCATTGTTACATGAAATTGCTCGGAAAACATAACAGTTGGTCCAAAAAAACGACGAGCGAACGAAATGTGATTTAGGCGATGTTTTTAGCCAGGGCTAACCCAGAAAAGAGTACAGAACGCCGTCGAGTACGGTGCCCATCGAGTTTTCTCGGTCATTTGGTGCCTAAACCTATTTACACCCTCGGGGGGCTCGATCCCCAGAACGCACAGTCAACAATCTAATGCGCTACCACCCAGACCCAGGCCCCGAAAGTGACAATAAAACGGTCAAACTCTCTATATTTGCCCGCTGTAAGTTTAAAAATGAATACCCACAACCAAATGAGTATTTAATTTACAATATTTAACAGTTAATGAATTTTAATGAACATTTTAACTCACAAGTATCCAAAGGCGACGTAACAGCCAGCTATTATCAGCAAATAGTAGCAGATGCCAATGGCGACGGCGATGTCGAGACCAGCGAATTTGCTCATTCTCCCCCAGAATGGACTGTTGCGCACGTTTGCTGACTCGACCACTGCTGCACTACTGCGTAGACTGTGCGTGGGCCTGTGAAACAAAACAACGAGCGCAATAAGCTTGATTGGCTGCCACATGAATCAGAGGCCTACTGAATTGGCCAATAAGCAGCCCGCAGGCATTCGTGGCGTCGCAGCATCTGATTTATCGCAACGCAATTTAGCATTAACCATCGCAAAATGGTGAGTTATATTCACAAATCACAACGTTGGTTGGACAGCATCTCTGTGAGACGGTGTATCACAAACTTTTTGGGTTCGGCGACTCGAGTTTTTACAGACGTCGAAAGGAAACGAGTTTCAATCTTTATATGGCTTACGGCAATTCACAAAGGCCGATTTTGGGGACTCGGATCACTTTTGCATTTTTTGAATTCGCGCGTCACAGTGTTGCCGGGTGTGTGGTTTGTGTAGCATCAAAACAATATGCGAAATGGTTTTACAACCCGACACAATTCTGATTATTCAGACTCATGCAATTTGTGGAGGTCGAACCAGATCAGCAGTAACGTCGTTATTTAACCGAATAGCAAACAATGCGACTGCAACCACACAACACTGACAGCATGTAAACGGGTCTAGCTGCACGCGCCCTCATCGTCCTCTCCGATTCAGTTAACGCAACATCGTACGCAGCTCGCGATTCATCGTCGCACAGTAGCTGTAATAAATTGCATGCATTCGATTTTTATCAGTCACACATTCGACGAGCCAAACATTGTGCCTGGGGTCCTGATGGTGAACGTCCATTTTCAACGCGAAACATTGTACCAATCAGTGAGAAGTGATTGAAAAACGTAGCCAATCAGCGTTTGCGCCAGATTCCCCGCACCTCATAAGCACTGCGAATGGCCAAGAATCGTTCTTTGTCACGTGCATCCACTGTCGACGGGTCCGCTTGTAAATTGAACTGAAACGAAAAAAACGTAGAGGTAGGTCCGGGAAAAAGATTCCTGACAAAAACTTTCGCGTTTTGAATGTGTTGAACAGAAATGGCGGTTTTATTTCACTCTGGACCACAAAATCATGAATTGTTCACCACATTGCTACCTGTTGCGTAACGGTCCAATAAGCTTGCCGAATTGCTTCTTGATCCGCGGTTCGTGGCACGCCCAATAAATCATAGCAGCTCAGTGTTTGCAAAGTACTGAAAAACGTTTTTCAAAAAATAGGGAGTGAAATTGCAGTGGATACAATGTCGCTCATATCACACCGGGTGCTGAACCATTTTATGAGTTTGGTACAGTAATATTATCTTTTAGTTTGGTTCTGCGACTGCATGTGCGCATGGAGATGTTTGCAGTTTCATGCTTGACGTGGGAATTCAAAATTGGTGAAGTTACCCGTGTCAAAGCTAATGGCAAAGCACAAAAACTTCTGAAACCTTTTTTTGTAACAACATGAATAAAACGAGGGTTTCCGAACCACAGTTGTACCAATACTATGGTTCATTGTCTGACAGTGAAGTTTGTTCATGAATGACGTGATATATATGACAAATATACAGGGTGTCCCAGCTAGATGTACAACATTTGTTTTTGTAATTACGCGTGCGTACGTTGACCAATTTTTATAATTTTTTCAGCGTTTGTAGTAAAGACTTCGGGAATTTGTTTGACACTAAAAACGTTGCGATACGTTGAATATAACCTGATTTAAAAGCATTTGAAAAAAATACACACTTTTTCAATTGCCGCCCGCATCGGTGTGCAACTGGCTAGACACTTAGTTTGACCAGCGCTGGGTCGGCCGCGGTGGGCCAATTGCCTGACCTGCATGTTCGCCTGATATCACAGCGTGCGACTACTGGCTCTGGGGCGCTGTGAAGCACCGTGTTTATCAGACCCACCCAGCATCCATCGATGAGCTGATTGTGGCCATCGGTGAAACTGTGGGCAAAATCAGCGACGAAGAACGCCTGGCAGGTGTTTTGGACTTCGACAGACGAATGGATAAACTGATTGAAAGAGAGGCCAGCACATTGAGGACAATTAGACGGTTAATATTTTGAGTCTGTGAGTGTTTGATTTGTTTTTTGCTCTCTGCTCGTTCATTTTTTTGGTAAAATGAGGTATTTTTTAAAACTGCCATAACTTGTGCCATGTTTGCTGAAACATAAAAATTCTGGTGCCAAACAAATTCCCGAAGTCTTTTTTACAAACATTGATAAATTTGTCAACATAGGTCAACGCACGCGCGCATACTTAAAAAAACAAATGTTGTACATCTAGCTGGGACACCCTGTACTTCTTGCATTCTTCTGCGACGGGGGAGGCAATTGCGACCATCATCTATCAAAAGGTTACACATACTCACCGAAAAGAAAACCTTGAAGCGAGACACACCACCGGTTGAAGTCGACTGGTACAACAACCTGAAAGCGCCATGGCGCCACCGTACAGCGAACGCGAGACGCGCAGCACAAACATGTATTTTTGTACACCTGCTACAATGATAATGTATTTGAGCAATTCTTTGTCAAAATAACAACAATATGGGCATGTTTCCCACGCAACGCCCTCCAGATCAGCAGAGAGGCCTGAAGCTTACTCAACCAAATTTGTCGAACGGATGTTTCAAGTCATTTTATTTGCACTTTGTTCGCCTTCACTACTATTACCCAGCTTAACTATTTTATCTCCTAGTTTGGAATCGGAAAACCGGTTTTAAACTAGGATGTACTCACGCACGAGAAGACCCATTCATGCACTCGTGCGCGCTTTGTCACTTTAACACGTGAAGCTGCGCTGTTTTTGCTTCATGAACGTGCAGCGAAGTGACGCCGCATGAAGTTACTCCAGCGCTTCAAGTTCCACGAATGAGGCTAAAAATCACAGTGCGCAGACATTTTTGAATTCGGTTTGATTGGTTGAACTCAGTAAGATCAAAGATCTCAGTAAGATCAAAGATCTTGGAGTGGTAACAGTAAGATCAAAGATCTTGGAGTGGAATGCGATGGTTGTAACCAAGCTCTCGTATTGCAATTCGGTTTGGTCTCCGTCTCAAGTAGGTCTTTTGAAGAGAGTGGAATCCGTTCAAAGAAGTTTCACAAAGTATCTCGAAGGTGTAAATTTTGAAACATCATACACCCAGCGGCTCATTGATTTGCAGCAAAGTTCACTTGTATTCAAGAGAATTGTGTCAGACCTGGTAATGGTTTACAAATTTATCAATGCAAAGTGTTATGTCTTAAATCTATCAGACTTCTTTGAGGTTCACCAAGGGGAATTTGGTACTAGAGGTCATCAACATAAACTGAACACACCGCCTGTAAAGACGTCAATTAGAGCTGGTGCTTGGGCCGTGCGAACCATCCAACTCTGGAACAGTCTGAATCAAGACACAGTCTCAGCTCCCTCAACCTCTTCTTTCAAAAAATAGGCTTATTGCAAACGAATCTCAACTCATCCATAAATTTATTGCGACACGTTTCCCCTCCCTTCTGGCTTGATTTCCGTGGACCTGGGGATGCCGCTCTCCGTTGCTCTTCCTTTCCCATTGAGAAAAACTTTGCGAATTGATAAATTGATCTTAGGTCCATTAAACATTCTTGCTTTAAAAAGAAGAAGAAAAACAATCAAACAATTACATTGTGTTCAATGTCCCCTTTCACTTCAACTTTTTCTAAACTTGCCAACATTGCCCTGCTTGTGGTCGGAAAATGTTTATGGTGTTCCGTTGCTAATCCTTTTGTGTTCTTTCAGGATTTCTTTTGTTAATACGTCAGAAACTTCAGAAGCCAGTCGAGTTTCGTCTTGTGCACTGAGATTGTGCGGCAATTTGAATTCGTATTCGTATCGTCGATGAAGTGGATTATCTGTTTTGTTTTGAACAGTTTTGATCGGGCAGTCATGAGTTTGATTCTCGCTAGTTATTTTATTTGTTAATGTTTCGTCGTGTGTGACAGTTTTCGTGATTGATAACTTGTTTTGAAAAAAGTTCAAAATTCAAATTCTCAGAACCTCAGCTCAGTCAGTTCATCGTGTTTTGTTCGTGTGGTGGTGAATGCGTGATGTTATTGATTGTTTCATTGTATTTTGTACTAACGGGTATTACCTATTTCGATGCTTCGGCATTGTGTCACTACCTTGGTACGATAAACGTTACATCGTTACATCGTTTTTGAACACTGGTGTGCAACTACCACTACCACTGCAACTAAATTTGCGAAACACGAAAATTCTAAATCAAGGAAATGATTTTTGAATTGAAGATACAGAGTACCTTCCGGTTCTTGGAACCGCGAAGCCGCAAAAAATACCTGCAAATGCGTTGCAACAAATCGACGTCGCCGAACACCAATGTACAAACACGAAATTTGAAATACACATGCACATGAAATACGTTTATTGACGCTTCACAAATCAACCGTTTGTTATTTACAATCATTTTTTGTCAGAACCAACGTTCATCTCCAGCCGTTTCTTGAGAAGCGCTCAAAGGCACGCTTCCGCGTCAGTCGCTCTTCTTCGCGACGCGCCGCGTCCGGGTCAGCCGAGTTTCGGATGAAACTGGAACAGAAGAAAATGGAGCACAATAAATCATGCCATTGGTAAACCACGAGTGCCACAGACCACAAACTCTGCCATTTGGTGCAGCGGACATTTCGATTGAGTTGTTGTTCATTGTTTATTCATGCACGGGTAATTACGGCGAGCCACGCGCATCTGCGCTCATTTCAGGCCATCCAATAAAGCCTTTCAAAGCCGCCTGAGTTGGATTTTCCCCAAAAAAACTGCTAGTGATCACGGCACAGACCTGATGATGAACATCGCCGTCACGAGCAGTCCGGTGAGATGCAGCAGAAAGAAGCCCCAGTAGGGCATGACCGTCTGCGGTTTCACCGGCGGCCGCTGTCTCGTGCGCTGCCGTTGACGATACGCCTCGGCGGCGCTGTAGGCCGTGGCGCTCGCTGGACCAAACGTCTGCCACACTTTCTGCCAGTCCGCTCGTCGCTCGCCGAACGCACGCGGTGGCCTTGGTAGTTGCGGTAAAAGTCGTTGTCTTGGAACGGTGCACTCTGTCGTGTCGTGTTGTGTTGTGATACCACACACAGTGATGGTGCACGCCGTCACACTCACAACACAAGCGCACATACAGTGCCGATTTCAAGGATAGAAAAAACGAACAATCAGCTGATCTGAGTCACATGGCCAATCCAGACACTCCGACCGCCAATTGCGTCATTCGAGTTTGTTGAGTGCCAAACTCTGAGTGTCACTGTTGGCAGAAGGGTGCACCTACCGGAAAGGAGCTTGTTGCTGCGGTGCCTCGTGAAACTGCGCCGTTGCTTGTCGCTGGGCGTGCTGCGGCGGTGTCAGAAACGCGTCATACTCCGTTCGCCTTTTCGTCAACACCTGAATCAAGTTACAGTCCACTCTGTAACATATCCAACTAGCTGATTGGTTGGTCGTCACTAGGGATGGATCCGGCAAATTTGCCGGAATCCGGGCCGGATCCGGCAAAAGCCCATTCCGGCCGGGCCGGATCCGACAAAAATTGCCGGAATCCGGACCGGAATGGCCTTTTTATGTCTAAAAAACATCCACGCACATTTCGTCGCTCCTTCAATCACATTTTCAGCACAAAACAGCACAGGCACAGAAACAAAGTTAGCAAGACACAGCACGTGAATCAACCAAAAATTACAACAACAACAACTGACAAATTTCACATCGCATAGGCATAATCAAGTGCAGGCAACACTCCATTCAGAAACATTATCTTTTCGGCGTTCTGAGCTGACAGACGAGATCGGCTGCACACAAACACCTGCCTGGCTTCAGAGAACATTCGTTCGCTTGCCACCCTTGTTGGTAGCGGTGCCAGGTATCTGCGCGCGATTGTCGATAGTTTGGGGTATTTCGACGAGTTCAGCCGCCAAAAGTCCAGCACTAGATCACTTTTGTCCGGTTCGTCGATAAAATCATCCGACTCGCACAGATTCATTTCGCCGCGAAGTTCGTCTTCGAGACTGGATTCGCCTGACGGGTTGCGCGGTCGCGCAGCGTGAAACTCGATGCCTCCGTAGAGGCCAGTCGATTTCTTTTTTGTTCGGGCTCGCGTTCACTTTCGTCATCGTCGTTGTTCACGATCTCGGATGTATCGTCGCAGTTTGTGGGCGTCGCCGGTCGTTTCAAGATTTTCTTTGCAATGTGAAGTAGTTCACAACGAATCGCGCCCGCATTTTCGAAGACGACTGCTGTATTCCTGAATCGCGGCCACTTGAATCAACGTACGTGGCCATGGCGTAGGATTCGTTGTGGAAAAGCGCACGAAAGCGTGTATCGATGCTGGTCAGCAGCGTTTCTTTTGTCGTACCAATGCCACTCGCATCGACTTGTTCGATGCGCTGCTTCAGTGCGAAAATGCCGATATTTAGAAGTTAAAATCCTCGAGCGGTGAGGGTTGAGCTACCCAATCTCGAATTTTGTCGGGGATGGGGGTGTCGATAAAATCTTGGGGGTGGGGGAGTTCCGTTGGGGGGGGGGGGCTATCGGGTTTTACGGGATCGCGGCACCCCCGCACACCCACGGCAACACACGTCGCTAACATCGCTGGTGCTCTGGAGCTCACAAAAAAACAACTGTTTGACAGCTAACTGAATATGACCAACGAAGATGGCTGATTTCAAAAAACCTGCTTTGTTCATCAACAACGTCGGCCAAAAGACGTGCACATTGCTGGCAGCCACGTTTTTTATAGTGGACGATGCTGCACATAAGTTTACCACTCAAGACAAAAGCATGAACAATTTACCATTGAACAGAACACTAAACTAAAGAAACGCCCACTGATCACATGCCAAATGCACAACAACAAAACCAACAAAGCACCAAAACAAATTTGTCAAACAATTGAACAGCTCTCTGAAACGGACGAATCAACTGGTAAATTCTCGGGTCTCGGCCATTCCGGCCGGATCCGGCAAAATTGCGCCGGAATCCGGACCGGATCCGGATCCAATTTTAGGCGCCGGAATCCGGAATCCGGACCGGAACCGGCTCCATCCCTAGTCGTCACGTGATGCATGCATTCTGTGCACACCAAACTCCGACGCTTCACAGCAATTCACGCACAGAATGCGTGCATGACGATCACCAATCAGTCAGCTAGTTGGATATGTTATTGGGTTAGACTGTGCTCTGTAACCTGTCCAACTAGCCTGATTGGTTTATGCATGCATACTCCTGAGAAAGGGGTAAAATGAGACTGCAGTTGAATGGGTTCCGTCGCACAGCAAGTAGCTTGCTGCTGCGCTTCGTTTCTACGTTGGCGTCTAAACTTTTTGGATTACAGGCAGGAAACAAATCGAGTATGAAGGGGAGCATTACGCTAAACGCGAACGAATATAAAGGTATAAGACAATACACCTCGTATGCCTCGGTGATTTCAATGAAACGTTGCTCGTTCGCTTCTGCTGACGTGCTCGCGGCGTCCGGGTGAAACTGAAAAAAAACTCAATTTAAAACAAAAAAAAATTGTTGTTGAGCAGAAAGAAACGAATTGCGGTCGTCAGAGTGCTTGGTGGACGGGACTATAAAAACAAAACGAAACCACTGAGCGCAGTTGAGCTGTTTTCAGACCAATTCAAGCACACAAAACCAACCCGGCAAGTCACGTTATCATTCACACCATTATGTCTGGTTGTCCGCCGACGTGTGCTTTGTAAAAAAATCTATAATCCATCACGTCATTTCACCTCACGCTATCATTCATCAACAAGTCTGTTTCTACGTCGAACATGCATTTGCGCTGGCATGAGCAAGCAAAAAACCTATAAAATCGTAAAGCGCCGTGTCGTAACGAGCCGTATAAGCAAACGTCTTGCATGAATTGGCCTTTAGCGAGCAACAGGCGCATTTTCGCTGCAGTCACCTGTTTACAGAGCTCAAAATACGCGTTCTTTATTGCCGCATCCGACGCAGACTTCGACAAGCCAAGCAGCTCATAGTAATCGCGCCGTCTGCAAAACAAGTGAAAACTCTCTTTCTGAATACTCTTTGTGAATTGTTGAGGATCAAGATCTCAAAAACATCAATAACTCAAACACAAGAACTGACGCAAACTTTTAAACGCACTAACTCAAATTGACTGGAAAATGAGAGAGCACCGACGACAGAGCATTGCGCGAGCTTGGTGCGCATTTGCAACAGTGTCACGTGACCACGTCGGCAAAGTTGCGCCATCGCCATGCGTGTGGTGTATATTTCGACTTGGTGCGTCGCGTGTGTTGCGTTCACATTTTCTTTGACAACCCGTTACTAAACTCGTGACAAATTGAGAACAATGACTGATAGAAGTAACAAGCCGTCCATTGCGCCAGTAAGTGGCCTGAATTTCCAGGCCTCGACCATTGTGGAGACACGAGCGATCACAAAACTGCCGAAAACAATCACGCTGATCACTGATTTACTCATACTTTGATTTTAAAAAATCACGTGTCCACCACCAACAACGACAGACACACAATTCACAAAATTGCATGTGTTTGGTCATTCGCGGAACCTTCACACTTGGAACACTAAATGAGATGCGCCCAGAATCGATAATAACGACGACATTGTTGCGAGGCGTCGTCGTGATTCGGCGGACGACAGTGGACGGCGTGCACGCACAGCCGGTCGCCTTGTTGACCATCGTCGTGCGTGCGCAGTGCGCTCGTCAACTCGCTCGTGCACCGCTCGCACAACGGCAGCACCCGTTGGTACATCGGATACAGCGGCAGTTTCGAGGCGCGCGCCACCGTGTCCTTGTAGAAGACGACCACGCGGTTGGACGCCGCGCAGCCGGGCAGACCGCACAAAAGCGTCACGAAGAAACGCGTCCAGCCGATCGTGTTCGCGTACGGCAGCTCGCGGACGGCCGCGAATCGCTGCGCGCAACCGTCGCACAGAGCGAACGTGCAGTCGGACGAGCCGCCGGCGTGCGTGTGCCGCTCACACAGCGACCAATGACGCGCATACACGAGCAGTAGTGCCGTTAGTATCAGGCTGAGATATGCAGTCCTCGTAAATTATAGGCAATCAGCTGATTGGTCGGTGATCACGTGCATGCATGTTTTCCGTGCTCTCACAGGCTTCTTTTGTCAGTTTGTCACAGTGCAAAAATACGAAACGGAGTGTGGGGACGGAGTTTGGCTTGCACAAAAAGCATACATCACGTGATCACCAACCAACCAGGTAATTCCGACCGTGTGGCGGCGGCGGTTGTTCTTTTCTGAGTTAACAGGCTCTTTTCACCAGTTCCAGAAACCGGAAGCTACCAAACTCCGAATAGCAGAAGTGACTAAACGTTTGGTTTAGTGTAGCCGTCATGTGGTTGGTGGACCATTGTCCTCGCCACGATTGGGGACAACTTCTAAGCCTGTCCTAGGGGAGGCACCAATGATCTACGAGAACCCGATGTCGATTCTGAATTTCAGTGGCTTTCAGCCGGCTATGTCAACGAAAGGCGAGCATCGGTAAGTTTTGCTCTGGTGATTTTTTGACAAATGGTTGACCAAAAAGGTGGGACGAATCGGAGGTGTGCCACCACACCATCGCCAATTCTTTTTGCACGGCTCAATTATGCAACCGATAATTCGAATTTGCAACTGCAAGCTGCAACCAATCAGAGCATCCCATGTTCAAAACACAACCCAATCAATGCAGTTATGCAGCATACATTATATTTCTCATGAACCGTTGCTCGGATCGAGTGACAACAATTATAATCTGTTTTTGTTTGTTGTCTTTTTTCACGCTCACTGTTGCATCCGCGCCGACGCTGTCGCTTTCGGCGGCTTCCATGTGTTGTTTTTCATGTTCAATTGCTTTTTGCTGTTGCAGGAAGACGTCGTAGCGCGCGCGCGTGTCCCGATCAGAAAGAACCTGAAAAAAATGCGAAATTGGGTGGGAGGGGGGGGGGTTGAAACATAGCGGGCCTCCTGAAGAAATTGACCACTGCCGTGCCGAAAGCGCCTTCAAAAGTGACGCATCGCTACAAACGTTTATAATCTTTGAAATTTTTTAGGTTTACCGTTTAATATTGCAACACCACTTTTCAACTTTTTCCAGCATCCAGTTTCCAGAAGTTGGCTCTCGGAACCAATCAGAAATTTGGTTGAAATGAGTGTTATTAAGTGGAGTGATGTTGAATTTGAATGTGAAACAGTTTATTGAATTTTGCAAAATGCCATTATGCGATATCATTGCCCAATGGTTTTCAACCACCAAAATTTCCGAAAATGTTTGAAGCAAAAAACCGGTTTTAGTTTTGCAAGAAAAAAAAACGAAAACGGTTTATTTCGTACGTCAGCCGTAACTGAGACTCACATGATAGGCGCGCTGCACAGCTAACAAGCGCTCTTTGCGCTGTGCACCGTTGTTCTGCTCAGTCGTCGCATTGCCCAAGTCCGGGTGATACTAAACAAAAATGATAAAATCATGCACGAATGGTCTTAATATATTTGCATATACAGCGGCGCAAACTAGAAATACATTGACAATTTTAAACAGAAAAACTAGATTACACGGACTACCAAACCAACCGCGATACCCCCGGATTTGGTGTCCATTTCTCAAAACAGAAAGCAGTTTGGCAGCCACGGGCTGCCGAAATCAGCGTGCAAGGTTTTAATTTGAAGCAACCGACCATTTTCGACAGCTTGATGTAAGCGGCCTTGATGTGCGCTCGCGACGCTGCACACGGAACGTCCAACACTTCGTAGTGATTTAGATGACTGAACGAGCAAAAAAAACAGAACCGCTAATCAACAAAATCGGCCGTTTAGATTTCAAAAAATAAACGAGTTCGCGACTCCGCACCGAGTCACTGCAGCTTTCCGGGCGGTCTCTGAGGAACGAACTGTGGTGGCTGTATTGACCGTATGCTGTCGACCGTTGGAAAGCAATTGGCGATGATGGCAGCCAACAGCGGACGACTTTGAAAGGAGTTGTCGGTGAACCAGAAATTCCACGGAAATGCTGCAACACGGCCGCAGCGGCCAGGCCACTAGCAGCAGCTGAGCACTGCTCTTGCTGAATGACTTCAGCATTGCACACTGAAAGCAAGAATTGGCGCAGCGGACCAAGGCACTCGATTGCTTCACAACACACCATCCGACTTCTAAAAATTGCAGTTCGATTAAAATCCCATTATTGCGCCAAGTGATATTAAAAAACGAATAAGCACAATCCACCGCATTGCTGGCAGAGCCGCACAACGTTTGCCACTGCCAACAATATTGCGCTGTTTCTATCAATAAATTGAAAACACAAGAAAGGTAGAACTGAACGTTGCCTTCCAATTTTGGGCAACAGCCAACAGAACAGAATACATGCGGCGTCGAGCGAAACAATTTTGTATTTTCACCATTTCTACAATTTCGATTTGTATCCAGTGTCAGAGTGAAAAATTGTAAACCAAAACTGTTTATCCAAATGTATACTACACTTGCTTGAAGACCCTCGGACACCCCTCTGCGACAATAGATAAAAATGACAAAACATTGAGCATTGATAAAAAAGCACCAATTGTTCGAATCACAGATCACAGAAATCGAAATTCAACAAAAAAGCGTCAGTCGATTTCTTGGGCGATCATGTCAGCCAATGGTTCTTTGATCGCATTCTCCAGAGTTCTCTGCCGCTTCACCGTCCACTCGCGTGCCAACAACATGTACATCAGCACAAGACAACTGCAAAACAACACACACAAATTACGGTTGCGCTTTTTTCGGAGCACTTAGCAGATCAGTGTTCGACTTGTTCAAATAAGCGTCAAATAGCACATGACAATTGTTTTTTTTAAAGCGAAAAAAATATTCGGTTGAAAACCACAAAAAAAGACGCACGCAGGAAACAGAATCAAGTCGCGCACGATCACGCTGCGATTGAAGGCGTATCGAAAGTTTGGATCGGTCGACGGCCGAAAATACTGCTGCCAACGCAAGTAGAACGGCAACTCGGAGAAGTGCAGCACTTTTGGAGCGTCTTCCGTGTCGTCGCGCTCTTTGCTTGTCGCATATGCATCAGCGCACCTTGATTCTACTGGTGAACGGTGCGCACCGCTGTTTCGATTCGCGATCTGCTGCAATTGCTCGAGTTGTTGGTCGTGTTTCGCACGACGCCGCTCGTCGGTGAGCGTCTGGAAAGTTGGCGGCAACACATGAACACAAAAGTGAACGTTCGCTTTGCTGTAGTTATTGATGGGTGATTATCGTAATTATTATGTGTAATTAGCTGTAATTGTGTGTGATTCTGCTATGTAACGTGATCTTTTCTCTGTAATCTTGGCTGTTCTCCAGTCCATTAAATCGCCACTCTCTCGCTACTTGGAAGTCTATTTGTCTTGTTGGTTGTTGCACACAAAGGCCTCCGGCTATTGTCTGTTCTGTCGTGTTCCTGCCCTGTGTCCTGCATGTAATAGTGCCCATCCTAAGAAGGGGAAACTTGCTGGAACACATATGAGTAACCTACAGTCGAACTCTAAACTCTAAACTCTAATGATTGGTTGGTGATCACGTGATGCATGTTTCAGTTTCTGTGCAGGCCAGACTCCGCGCCTCCACAGAAAGCATGCATCATGTGATCACTAACAAACCAGCTGATTGGCTGTAATTTTGAGCTCGACTGTAAGCATGTGGTAGTAAAACACCAGTCAGATCTTCCCGTCAACCGGAACGAAGGTTATTCTCATTCACCTCGAATGCGTTTTGCACCAGTAGAAAATGCTGTTTCGCCCAGTTTGTCGTGCGCGCACTTGAGCCCGATGCAGCAAGGCTGTCCGGGTGATACTGAAAAAAAAGTCACACGATCACGATTCACATTCAAATTGAATGGGTAACGAAACGAAGATCATGATTGTGATATTCGGTTGTCATTGATAAAAACAGAAAAAATAAAACAAAGTTTGTTTTGCGCCACGCCACACACCACTTTTGACAGTCTGATGTACGCTTGTTTGATGTCCGTTTTCGTTGCCAGCCTGTCAACGCCGAGAACTTGATAAAAGTCAGTTGATTTGCTGAAAAATGCCAAACTACAGGGTGAGCCAAAAAAAGGTTCCAATTCTAAAATGCTCTCACTGGCTTGTGCTGAGTTGTTTCGAGCTGAAAATTGGAACACCATTAGAAAACATTTGGAGGTTTTTTGACCAAATTTTTGTCATGGTATGTTGCCCCTATCACTCACTACAGCAAAATATCAGGAAAATATGAAAAATCGACAAATGTTGTAAAATGCAGAGGGTTGATTTAGCTGTAACAAAGATCAAAAGAATGAACGTTGGTGACAGCCCGAATGTTCACAACACAAAAAAAGGATGAAAAAAGCAATATGAGTTTAAAGTAGCTTAGAAATGCCGAATGCTGAGTTGCATTTGAACAGTTTTTGATCACTCCAATGTTTCACTTCAAGTCCGAGTGTGCGTAAGCGGTTCTGCTCAGAACAGATGCGAATTTATCTTTTCAATTCCAAATTGTTTTTTTCCCTTTTTTAATACACAAAATTTGCCACTCTGATATTTTTACCATAGCAGACTGGTTGTTTTTCTGCAGTGAGAGATGCACTTCCATTTTCAGTCTTTGCTGCCATCATGGTTAAGTGGACGGCAGAGCAGCGAGTCTGGTCTGCCAATTGGTGGGAACATGCGAAAACTTTTCCACAGTGGTTTGGCAATTTCGTAAAAGATTCAATTTGACACCGCGTGGCGATACATCAGTTCGGAAGATCGTTTATGAGCAATGATAAACAGTGAGATTATGGATGAACAGTGTTTTTTGTCCAAAATTGCTATTGAAAATTACACTGTAAAAATAAACTTACGCGTAGCCAAAAAAATTTTTGATCACAAAAAACTCCCAGTGTTCTAACAAGTGTTCCAAATTTTAAAACACGAGGTCCCTTTGTTACAGCTAAATCAACCCTCTGCATTTCACAACATTTGTCGATTTTTCATGTTTTCCAGATATTCTTCTGTAGTGAGTGATAGGGGCAACATACCATTACAAAAATTGGGTCAGAAAAACCTCCAAATGTTTTCTAATAGTGTTCCAATTTTCAGCTCGAAACACCTTAGCACAAACCAGTGAGAGCATTTTAGAATTGGAACCTTTTTTTGGCTCAACCCTCTGTATATGGTTAAAGTGGATCTCCGAAGCCAATTAACAGTTATTCTGGGTTACATCCTTAGCTCAATATTCAACAACCCACCACCACCATTTAGGTTGTTGGCCAGAATTTCTACTGAGACTAACTGAGCGTGGAACCATCACGCGGCACGACACGCCCCACACGCATGAAGTGGAAAACGGGGGCCCGGGAGGACGGAGACATACATAAAAAAACTAAATGAACACCCACACACACACCGACGAAAAAGAAAAAACCCACGTCACGTTTTCGCCGCAAAAGTGATCTTTAACCGACGATTTCCATTTCGTCGACGAAATGCAACGATTTACGCCATTTACAATTGTATTAGAATGAAAACAGTGTCCGCTATTTGAACGTTTTCTTGCAGTGCCACCGCCATGACCGTTTGACGACCTGTGCCTCGCCCATGCCATAATGCCATAAAACCGTCGACAAGAGATCAAATTTTCGAATGCTGACGGACTCTGTTGATTTCGTTTTGAAATGAGCATCGCGGTTGCCGTTGATGTTGACTGTTTT
>JASANC010004472.1:0-56368 GCA_030248135.1 Theristus sp. LFF4_11
CGTGCACAGTGAAGGTCTGATTCATCCGCTAGGGTATTGTGCGACAATGCACATTACACATGCGAACAGGTTTTATTCAGCTTTTCTTGCTCAGTTCATTTGTGTGTTTGTCAAAATCCAGAGAAATATTCTGAAGCTGGAAAACCATTCCCGAGCAGTAGCGAAAGTGCGGGGGGGGGTGGGGGAGGGTCCAATCCACCGGTACTGCATTTGCACTCCTTTTAATAATGATGCATCACGCTAAGAATTACCGTGATCTATAAGACTTGGACCACTGATCTAACCTCGCCATTCAGTCTATTCAGCACACGCATTTAGTCGCATAGTACCTATCCTAAAAGAATGCGATAATATATCATAAAGTATGCAAACTTTTACTCGTGTCTCTGTTTATTCTGTTTAAAGACCCCAAAAACACAAAACGCTCAACAAATCTGTGATAGAACCAGTATGACTTTTCTGTGTGATAAGTTCAAACGAGGCTGATCATAATTTGATGTTTTGCTCAATGGTGGTGATGACACTCTGAAAGTAATCGGCACGCAGCTGCATGTATGCTAGCAGACAGAGTCGGTGGTGTTCACAATAGTCGTCCAGACGATTGCACATTTCCTGCACCTAAACACCACAAAAAACACGAATGTAAGATTTATGTAATTTGGCTTTCACAATGTTGCATTGGACATACAATCGAACCCTAAATTATAGGCAAATAGCTGATTTTGGTGATCACATGATGCATACTTTCTGTACAGGACAGACTCCACCTCCACAGTGTATGCCTGGACAGAAAGCATGCATCACGTCATCTCCAACCCCTCAGCTGATTGCCTATAATTTAGAGTTCGACTGTGGTCATTTTCATGACTTTTCGCGGTTTGAGTCCGATTACTGCATTCACAGTCTCCACGTTTACCGCACCTTTGTCAACTGTTCGTCGTGCTGTTTCGTTTTTCTCTCAGCGCGCGCCTCAGCCGCCTCGCGGGCTGTCTTTGGTTTTGGACGGTCTTTGTCCTCTGATTCCTCTCTGACTGACTTTGTATCGCGTTCGGATGGCGGGTTGATGTCCGCTTTTGGATCACTGCTCATTGCCAATGCTCTGCTCTGAAACCCGGAGCTGTTTGTTAAAAAATCGTTTTATTGAAAAATTCACTTTTAACTCTGGACTTTTGCGGCATCCATGTCGAGTCGTGCTTTCTGCAAACGGTCACGTTCGTGCGTCAACGCTGCGCAGTCGACACGCATCCACTCCTGCAGCGGCATGCACACCTGGTCGCCCACCGACTTCACCAGTTTGCGCTCGCATGTCGCTGCAAACAGTGCGATGGTGTCGATAACACGGAACACAAGTGCTGCGTAAACTAAATGTGCTAGGGGACGCGCGATTCGAGCATGAGCACCGTGGCGGTGACGATCGCAAGGAAGCTTGGCGGCGTGTGGGCGCACCGATTTTCGTGCACACGGCAGCGACGGCGAGCAGCGTCTGTGCGTACGTGCAGCCGCCGCCGGTCAGCCGTGTGCCGAGCGCGTGACACGCGTCTGCGAGTCCGTCCGTCTTGTTCGGCGGCTGTTTCGGATCTCCGTACTCATTCAGCACTGCGTTCATGCGCGTCACCAGTCGATTCGTGTTCTCTTTCAGCAGGTCGAACTGTTTCAATTGCGCTTCGAATTCGCCCGAATAGCGTGTGCTCGTCGCTCGGCCAGTCTTCTCTTTCACCGACTGCTTCCAACGCATGAACGCCATGGTCGCCTGTTTGCATTGCAAGCAAGTTGGCGGACCAATACCGGTATTATTGACGGGGACTTGACGTGAATGATATGTTGGTCACTTACGAACTATGGAGAATGAATTGATGGGGTGTGGGTGTGACGTGTGATGTTCAGTAGACGCGGTGATGATGACAACCAGTGTGAGGTCTTGTGCCCACCGAACTATTAGAGAGCGCTTAGAGAATTGCGGTTATGTGAAAACTAGTTTGTAGTTAGAATAAACAACTGAGCATGAGTTTCTGTTACTTTTATAAGATGATGATGTGAACACCTATCGTATTCGCTGGTTATTGGTTGCTTTGCTTTGCTGGATCATGACATTTATTGGCCCACGAACATTGAATCAGCATTGACAATGTTGCCGTTTTATTCGAACATCACTCTTGGCAATAAAAATCTCATGTGAATGTGTCAACATGACGGAAAAATGATAAAATCTGATTTTTTACAGAATAACGCTGCAGTGATAACAAGAAAAACAATCAGGCAGTCACACGAGCACCACGGTAATGAAAAAAAAACGTTGAACAGAAATCAAACAAGCCGACAGAAACACAAGTCCAAGCATAATAGCAGTGCAAGCAAACTCGAGCACCAGTGATAATTTTGTTCTAAAACAACGCTGACGATAAAACTGATCGTTAATTGAAAAGTGTTTTCGAAAGAATCGCCGGTTTTGCGCTTGCCAATGATGATGAATGACAGTCGCAAGTGCACCAGAAGTCAACATCACGCTGCGTCGTCGTCCGTCGGCGACAAGTCGTCGTCTGATGTGACGGCCGTGTTCACCAGGTTGCCCATGGCGCGGCCCAGGTCAGCCGCTGACGTCATCAGTGTCTCCATGCGAGCGTTCGTTCGATCCGCGCCAGAGTCTGCACCAATCATTCAAACCAGAGTCGGTGGTGTTCACAATAGTCGTCCAGACGATTGCACATTTCCTGCACCTAAACACCACAAAAAACACGAATGTAAGATTTATGTAATTTGGTTTTCACAATGTTGCATTGAACATACAGTCGAACCCTAAATTATAGGCAAATAGCTGATTTTGGTGATCACATGATGCATACTTTCTGTACAGGACAGACTCCACCTCCACAGTGTATGCCTGGACAGAAAGCATGCATCACGTCATCTCCAACCCCTCAGCTGATTGCCTATAATTTAGAGTTCGACTGTGGTCATTTTCATGACTTTTCGCGGTTTGAGTCCGATTACTGCATTCACAGTCTCCACGTTTACCGCACCTTTGTCAACTGTTCGTCGTGCTGTTTCGTTTTTCTCTCAGCGCGCGCCTCAGCCGCCTCGCGGGCTGTCTTTGGTTTTGGACGGTCTTTGTCCTCTGATTCCTCTCTGACTGACTTTGTATCGCGTTCGGATGGCGGGTTGATGTCCGCTTTTGGATCACTGCTCATTGCCAATGCTCTGCTCTGAAACCCGGAGCTGTTTGTTAAAAAATCGTTTTATTGAAAAATTCACTTTTAACTCTGGACTTTTGCGGCATCCATGTCGAGTCGTGCTTTCTGCAAACGGTCACGTTCGTGCGTCAACGCTGCGCAGTCGACACGCATCCACTCCTGCAGCGGCATGCACACCTGGTCGCCCACCGACTTCACCAGTTTGCGCTCGCATGTCGCTGCAAACAGTGCGATGGTGTCGATAACACGGAACACAAGTGCTGCGTAAACTAAATGTGCTAGGGGACGCGCGATTCGAGCATGAGCACCGTGGCGGTGACGATCGCAAGGAAGCTTGGCGGCGTGTGGGCGCACCGATTTTCGTGCACACGGCAGCGACGGCGAGCAGCGTCTGTGCGTACGTGCAGCCGCCGCCGGTCAGCCGTGTGCCGAGCGCGTGACACGCGTCTGCGAGTCCGTCCGTCTTGTTCGGCGGCTGTTTCGGATCTCCGTACTCATTCAGCACTGCGTTCATGCGCGTCACCAGTCGATTCGTGTTCTCTTTCAGCAGGTCGAACTGTTTCAATTGCGCTTCGAATTCGCCCGAATAGCGTGTGCTCGTCGCTCGGCCAGTCTTCTCTTTCACCGACTGCTTCCAACGCATGAACGCCATGGTCGCCTGTTTGCATTGCAAGCAAGTTGGCGGACCAATACCGGTATTATTGACGGGGACTTGACGTGAATGATATGTTGGTCACTTACGAACTATGGAGAATGAATTGATGGGGTGTGGGTGTGACGTGTGATGTTCAGTAGACGCGGTGATGATGACAACCAGTGTGAGGTCTTGTGCCCACCGAACTATTAGAGAGCGCTTAGAGAATTGCGGTTATGTGAAAACTAGTTTGTAGTTAGAATAAACAACTGAGCATGAGTTTCTGTTACTTTTATAAGATGATGATGTGAACACCTATCGTATTCGCTGGTTATTGGTTGCTTTGCTTTGCTGGATCATGACATTTATTGGCCCACGAACATTGAATCAGCATTGACAATGTTGCCGTTTTATTCGAACATCACTCTTGGCAATAAAAATCTCATGTGAATGTGTCAACATGACGGAAAAATGATAAAATCTGATTTTTTACAGAATAACGCTGCAGTGATAACAAGAAAAACAATCAGGCAGTCACACGAGCACCACGGTAATGAAAAAAAACGTTGAACAGAAATCAAACAGGCCGACAGAAACACAAGTCCAAGCATAATAGCAGTGCAAGCAAACTCGAGCACCAGTGATAATTTTGTTCTAAAACAACGCTGACGATAAAACTGATCGTTAATTGAAAAGTGTTTTCGAAAGAATCGCCGGTTTTGCGCTTGCCAATGATGATGAATGACAGTCGCAAGTGCACCAGAAGTCAACATCACGCTGCGTCGTCGTCCGTCGGCGACAAGTCGTCGTCTGATGTGACGGCCGTGTTCACCAGGTTGCCCATGGCGCGGCCCAGGTCAGCCGCTGACGTCATCAGTGTCTCCATGCGAGCGTTCGTTCGATCCGCGCCAGAGTCTGCACCAATGATTCAAACGCGATTTTGTTTGTTTGAAAACAAAACAAATGTTGATGGCAATGACGATACGAAACACTGACCAGATGCGGGATCTTCGGTTGTAGCGGTTGCGATTTGGAATGCCTGCGGGCGGATGGGCGCACCGGCGCTTGATGCGATGCTCGATTGGTCGAGGGGCGCGGGCGACAGAGCCATCGTGGCCGTTGGCAGCGCGCCAGACATTTGCTGCTGAAATTGGTTGTTAGTTGGAAATAAGCCAGCCCAGGAAGTGAGTGGCCAGCAGCCGTATTCCGTTGTATTGCGAACTCTGACCTCTTGTATGAGCCGTTTTAGCCGCTGCAACTGAGCCTCGAGCTGCATGTTGTGCTCCTCCAGCACACGACTACGCTGCTCCAGACGCTGTTTGTGTTGCCTCAACGCTCTCGCCTCAGCCAGTAAGTCCTCCTCACTAATGATGTCACCACCGGCTGTGCTGCCCGGATGGATGGAGACACCAGATTGTTGCAACGGTGACTGCACGGCACTCGGTGGCAATGTGGACGCTGGGTGACTCAGTTGACCCATTGAACGATAGCCCGATGTTACTGCAATTGCATATACGTGTGGTTGCATTTGTTTTCGTCCATTTCTTGTATCATCGGTTCTAATGAAAGCACAAGCGCAGCTTACTCATCGACTGGTGTCCACCTGACTGCCGTCTACCCAATGATCCGTTTGTCATCAGATGCGGCGTTGACGTGGAGGCAGTCTGTTGCAGTCCACCAAAACTGCCGCGCAATCGGTCGTATTCAAGCTGAAATCAAAGAGAACCAGCCTGTTTGAGAGCGACTGAGAGTGCTTTTGATGATGCGTTCAGCGGACGCGCCTGCAATGCACGGTTTTCGTCCTCGAGCTGTCTGAGCAGATTGTCAAGCTCCTCCTTCTGCATGTGATCGATGGTGTTGACGATCTGCGCCGGACTCTGCGGTATGTTCGTCACGAGCGGCTGTGCAGTGGCTGCACCTGGCGTTGTTGGCGCTGCTAACGGCTGCAATCCACCGAGACTGTTAGTCAACTGCGCTATAGCATCGTGCTCCTGCTGCAAGTCACGTCGGTCGTTTTAAGCACATCTTTATCCTGATCGTTCTTTATGATTCATAAAAAGACAACACAATCTACCTGCTGTTCTGGGCTGGTCGCAACTCCGTTCACTGCTGTCGGCTTCGCCACAACTGCAACGGTGCAGCTGTCTGTCGAAGGCGCTTCAGCGGTGCGCAGCCTGCAGCGCACAGAGCACGTCTGGCTTCACATTTGTGAGCATATCAAAATGCAAATACCCGAAACGCAAGTGATCACTGATAAACGCACTGACCGATCGGCCATCGCGTGCACTTTATTGTGCACCAGTTGCGTGTCAGCGTTTGTTGGCGCGGTGCCGCGCGTTTCCATTGGTGTGCCTTCGGCCACAGACTGCAGAGGAAGATAGCCAACGCGAGGCGACTTGCTTCGTGTGCGCGCCAGCTTATTACGCACGATACGACCGAAATCCTTGAGATCTTCACCGGATGTTGTCTGAAATGCCAGTTATTCAATCCTGTTTGACACAGCGCATGAGACACTAAAAAACAGCAGCCCCAATTTACCGGCACACAGTACTCCTTCATTGGATGTAACGCTTTGTGGCCCTTGGACGCACGTTGCGAAAAGAAACAGTTCTGGCACATGTCGAAATTGAAGCATTTTAGACAGCGATATCTGAATAAGTTATAGAGGTGAGTCAAAATCAAAAAAATGAAACCTGCAATCAGTGAGAAGCACAACAACAGTTTGTTTGCTCATACCTCATGCCAACAATCGGAAACATTTTGCAGACGTTGCATTTCGCCTGGTGCTTGCATGTTTCGGAGGCAGCCACTCTGTGCAACACTGGCAGCCAAACCAATGACTGCGGCTCACATTTCAACCAGTCCAAATACTGATCAAGTGTAACTGCGTGCGGATATTGTACCTAGAAATGGAAACAACCTGCAACCATGAACAAGACAATAAATTTCGAATTACAGGATAAGTTTAAAAAAACGTGTATTTTACCCGTTGGAAGCAACTCCTAACGCTTGGCTCCACATTTGTGCCACCGAATGCGGCCACTTCACCAAAGAACTTCGGCAACTGCATACAGTCCCAGAGCAGAAGCGCCATCTTTTTTTGGTCCATTGAGCCGCCGGTGCTAACCAGACTAAATAGATCTGCAAAGCACGCATGCATCTCTGGAAGCTCTTCATCTCAGCCAAAGCCAAACGAAATTCCATCAGCAACAACGAACATTTATATTTTTCTTCGAGATCGGCGCAGCACAACATGCACATGACCACTTTCAATGAGAGCACTCGGATCGAGCCACTGCGCGATCTGAAACGCAAAAAAAACTAACAAAAATAACAGTCCAGGAAGGAAAAAAGTCCGAAAACAAAACTTACGGATCATAAACATTGAGCAAAAAGTTGAGACAAAGATCGATGGCTAGTGGGAGACTTTTCAGCAGCGCAGGGTACAGCGACTGAACGTGCTCGAAGATCGGCAGCAGCACCATGACCAGCTCGCTGACGTCCAGCGCACGCTCGTTCGCGTTCTTGAGGCCGCACTGGTCGAACAGACGAGACATCTCCGGTAATTGGACAAGATCAACTGAAATGAACTGGCTTTTAGAGACTTTATGATTTTTGTTTTTAATGCATCATCGAAAATTCCATCATTGGTCCAAAAAGTGTATTTTGTATGTCCCGATAGAGCTTGATTGAAGCAACAGCACAAAAATTTTTAGTTCGATTTCACACGAGATAACTTGATTCACTTACGAAAGAGTCGTTTCTGCAGGGCGCGCAGTTTCATGCCGGTTCTGTAGGCCGAGAATTTCACCTCGTTGAACTCGCACAAGCGCACCATCAGCTCCGTCATTTTCGGATGATCCCATTGCGTTTTCTCCGAGTCGTGACTGGAAAATAGTGCAAAATGAGTATCTGTCAAACTTTGTTTGAAATGAAAAATTCATGAAAAACCAAGAAAACAATTACTTGACAAAGTACGGCACGCGATTGGATGCGATCGATCGCTCCCACGGCGCAACAACGGAGGCCATCAGGAAATGCTGCGAACTCGGCCCGAAGTCCTTGAGTGCGGCGTCCACAGCAGCGATCCTCTGTTGTGCGTGTGCCTCGAGTGCTTTGTAGCGTTTGTTCAATGCGTCCAAAGTGCGTGAGGCCGCTGGTGACAGCTGCACGTTCTCAGCCAGCAGCCGTGCGCACTGGTCGTTCACGTCATCCACATATGAACGCGCCGACGCAAGACGATGCTTGAAACTCTGCAAAATCAGCAAATATGCATCACAGTACGGTCACGAACTTTTGTCATCCAGCAAAATTGCGCTGCTTTTCCAAGTGAGGGAAATAAATAAACCCCCAGTGAGTGAGCAAGTACTAAGAGACCTTCGCATCAGCCATTTGATGCGGCAACTCGTCCAACTGAACGTCCTTCACTGGTTTCCACGCTCGTTTGCTCGTCTCCAATTTCAGCAGATTCAGATCGCACGCTTGCACCGCTTTGTCGTATTGAAGAAATTGCTGAAGATTTGAAAAAAAACGAACGTAAACTGCGACGCAGAAGCTAATACTCCTATATAGCGTTGTTTCACCGTGAGCACATCCTCGACAATGTGGTACCAGCGGTCGGTTTTCTCCTTGAGTTGTTTCCATTTCATTTCCAGCGTATCACTTTCGACCTTCAATTGCTGCGCCAAGCGACGCGCCTCGCGGCGTAATGTCGCTTCGGCTGCAATTGCGTTTACGAACCAAGACTGTTATTCGCATTTGCATTTGCTCTCTGCTGCAGTGAATGCTGCTTTGCGTTTGCATTAACAAGCCGGTTAATTGTAGAGCACACAAGAGCAGTTGCGCATTGCAGCTGTCATACGTGAACAACAACATCGAGTGCCACTGACCGTCATCAGCGACTGGCTCGTCTGCGTACGTCGGCCGTAGGTCTTGCTGCACCAGGTAGCTGTGCGTCATCTTGATCGTCTCACCGACACTCGCCTCTCGCTGCTCAATCTCACTCGTCAACCGCTGCAATTCACCGAAATGCTTGGAACTGCGCGACAAGCGAGAAATGAACAAGCGCCAGGTAACCTTAACGAATTGCATCTGCTCAGTGACGTGCTCCAAGTCCCCGCCGACCGGCGACTGCTGCAGGATGGCGCGATCCTGGGTGTCCGTCCAGTAAATGTGCTCCTTCAATGCGCTCGTCAGTCGTTCCCATTGCTCTTGTGCACACTCCAGTCGGTCTCTGCATTTCGCTTGTGCAGTCAGCCAACGCAGCACACACAGCAACACCAACACACTGGCACACACACCTGACCACTTTGCACTGTTCGTTCATGAGTCGCCAGTGCGTGTTGAGCGTGTCCAAGCGTTGCAGCATCGCTTGTCGCTCCGGCCCCTTCGCGTCCATCGAGTCGCTCAGTTTGCTGCCCATGTCGCGAATCGACTGCAGAACATCCGTGTGCGCTTCGATTTCATGCTCAAGCTCCTAGAACGTTTCGAATGTTAGCAGTGCTTACGAGAAGCTCCCAGCGGCATACCACGCAACGCAAACAACGCTAGTTGCAGTGTCTGGCGGTTGTTGAAATCATACATATAGATGTTGAGCAATATGCTCAGTGAATGGTTGCGCTGTGCCGAGTTCAGTACGCATAAGACAGACAGACATTATTTATAAGCATGAAAGAGAGAAGTATCTGTGTGTCAGTGTCAGCGCACATTCACTGTCGTGTCGGCGACGCATAACAGAGCTACGCACACATCGAACAAGCAAGCCGATTTGACTGTGCTGACGGTGCAGCAGTAAGCCGTGCATACTTGCGTAGCACAGGTGTACATGTGTGCAATGCACTCGCTTGCTGTATGACTGTAATGCCCGCGCAGATAATATTCTCAAAATGTGACATTAGCCGCCATCGAACGACAACAACTTTGCATGCTTCGTAACATTTGCAGAGCACTAATTTGCTGATTCTTTCGACCGAATGTCAAACACAGACGTATGTGACAGAACAAACACGAACATTCGAAAACGTTCGTTTTCAGCGTTCTTCGTTTGTGTTTCAGCAACATATTTGCATGAATGACTGAAAACCTAGAGTGTTTCATGTTCAGGAAACGGCGTTCACATGCGTGAGTGGTTGCGTTGTCGGTGTGTGTGACGTTTCTTGATTGAGCGAGCATTAAAAAGTTTTCAGTAACCGATATGCAGAGCCGTGAAACTTGCCTACTATCATAATTACAGGTTTCAAATCGCAACACTGCACCCGAAACGAGCACTTATCTTGGCCAGCTGACTATAAAAGTGCGCGCAAGCAAAAACGGCTTGTCTTGAATGCTGACGTGACACGTTTCCGTCTGCCAAGGTGCCACACCAGCACGGCGAAACCAAAGCGCATTTCAATTTGTGCTTCTCTGCCGCTGACTACACTACATATGTTAGTTTCGGAAGACCTTTTGTCGATCGATCCAAGCGCGTCGCTTCTGGGCGTCTTTGATCGCCTGCACGTTGTCCGTCTCGACAAAGAGATCAGCGGAGATTTCCGCCATTTTCGCCTGCCACTCCTCAAACTCGCGCAGTGCCGTCTGCAAGTCCTTGCGACTGCGTATGGACGCCTCGAGCACTGCGCGCCGGATGCGTAAACTGCGCACATTTTGCATTGCTTGCTTTTGCACCACCATAAAAACACTTCTTTGCCACAAACAACAGTCTTCATGCATGTAAGCAACAGTTGCATGCTTACTTTTTTGCGCTTAAAAATAGTTTTTCTGGAGAACAACGTTGTTGTGCACCGGATTACTACTGACAATAGTGCGCGAGCGCTCACTTGTCGTTAAACTTGCTCCATTGCGTGTTCAGCTGCGAGGCGGTGTGACTGAGCGCCGTGGCATCGTCGTTCGGGTACTTGTCGAGCAGCTGGTTGGAGCGTTGGTTCAGCTCGGTCATCTTCTCTTTGTACACGTCCAGGTCAGAAATGAAACTCTGCACCAGACGCAGTTCGGTCTGAGAAAATGAAAATGAAGACGGTTTATTTGTTTCACAGCTTCACAAAGAGGAGACTTCCAATACGACAAACTCTGTCATACACTTATTGTCAAGGTTTTGGGTTCTCCGACGTCGAAAAAAACTAGTTTCAATCTTTATGTGGCAATTCAACACAACCCTTTTAGGGGCCTCGGATCACTTAACCAATTTTCAATTCCCGTGTCAAGCTTCTCGGAACGGAAACATTACAGTGGTTGACTGACATGCAGTTCATCAATGGTCATATCTTTGGTCTTTGTTGCTTCGGTGGTGCATCGTTTTCCCTCAGTGAGCCACATTTGCACGGATGTTTTCAGCAGGTCCCAGTCTCGGCTGTCTTCCACGACACGTGCCAACTGGCGCTTGCGTCGATTCACGCCGAACACTGCACGCTCCCACTCGTGCGACAGCAGTTCCGCTGGCAATGTTCAACATTTGCTTACTCGCTTGCTTTCTTACTTTGCTTGCTGTTTTGTCATCGATTTTTCTGGATTTCTTAGAAAATTCGGCAAAAGCCAAAAGAATAAATCAGACGCAGACACCTTTATGTTGGACATCGGGCTCACGAGCATCCTCTAGAATTCGAATCAATTGCAGTCGTCGTGTTTGTAAATTATCGAGGAAATTCTGAACAAAAAAACAAAAGATTTCAATAAACCAAACTTAGATGATGCATGCAAAAAACAAACAATCCCCCGGCGGCGCACACACCTGCTGCGTTTTGCTGGCCACCTTCATGGCGTCAATGTCGACCAAGTCCACCTGTTTCTCACATTCGCGTTGCGTGTCCTGCAGCCAGTGCTTCAGGTGCGTCAGCTCGCGAATCTGCTCCTGCCCTTTTGCCGACAGATTCGGATACTGCTGCGCGATACGGTTCATCGACATGTTCTCCAGTTCCATGACTGAAACGTAAAGGCGGCTTTCAAAACATTACCGACTGAGAAAATTAATGAACAAGAGTTGTTGGTTGGTTTGATGGCGTCACCTTGCTGTGCGTGCGATGCGACGGCAGCAGCGACCACAGCATCAGCCTCTTCCGCGGTCGTCGGTTTGCCGCCGGTTGTCGCGTCCTCTGTTGAGCTGAACGTCTTCGATTTTACGATTGGCGCGTACACGGGCGTCGTGTCACCGCTGGCAGACGAGACAGACGGCTCGCTGGGGCCTGCCACTGCCCCGCCTGAAGCATGGTCGCAAATACTTTATTACATGTGCCCACTTGTTACTCTGCTCGCACAAAGTTTAGCATGAATGCTGCACTTTGAAGTCGTGTCCAGGTCTCCGTTGTGCCACCGCGTCCGTAAAGAGAGACGATTTACGGTAAGTTTTTGAAAGGCGCGGCACTTTTATCGTAAAATATCAGAATAAAAACAATGAGATTTCACGTGACGATTTACAGGTCACAACAACGGTGCGCACACATAAAACGGAAACAAACAGCAGCATAAATTTGCATAATCACAGTCCGTGTAAACACGACGACGGATTTGTGATTGCTTGTGCGGTGTGGCTTATTTACGATGGAAAACAGTCAGTGGCCGCCACTGGCCTGCATAAAACTAATGCGAAACACAAACAAATTACAAAAGGAGAAATGCAAATTTCATTTTTATGAATGAACGCATTATTGATTGTTGTTTTCATTATGCCACAAAATGATGAAACCAGTTTTCGTGTGTTTTTGCTGTTGCCACAAAATGCATTCACATGATGTGAGCAAACGAGACAGCCAGCAAAATGCCAATAAAACAGCGAAAACAAGGACAATGAGCGCAGCAGCTCTCGCCTGGCGGGTAATACTCGCGTGCAAACTCGTGCACGGTCGTGTTCGCTGCGGCCACCGAGGGAGGCAGTTTGTCGACGAGCTTGATCACGGTCGCCATGTCAGCAACGACCGTCTTGTACAACTGCGCCGTCTCCTCCGCCACACGACCGTTGTCTGTCTCACTTTTCGCACGTGCACATAAGCTCTCCCAGAGTTGCGTCAACTCGGTGCACTGCGTTCGCTTCGAGTCCAGTTGCATCGCGATGTCCTGCGAAAACAGGCATCTATTGCAGACAAGAGCAATCAATAATGACTTTCCAGTCCAATTACACTGAACTTTTTCTGCCGTAAAACACGCAAATTGCATTCTGGTTGAATGGAGTGAGACTGAGAGCAAGCCAACACATACAGCGGGGTCGAATCTGGTCGGTTTATAAATGGTCGCAGAATGGTACTCTTCGAGCATTTCTTTTGTGCTCTGTGCCCAAACGGACAGTTCGTCAATAATGGCCCAGAACTGCTGGCATTTCTGGAGACGATCTTGCAAGATGGACGTGCGCTTGTTGACGTCACTGCGGATCTGAAACAGTGAAATGTTTATATTGCTTCGGAGGGGGCACCGGTTTAAGATTGAGACATGCAAATGAACCGCTACAATTCTTGCGTCATCTGGTTCGTTATAATTGCATTATGATTAGAATACGCCTCAGTCTTGCCATGCAGGTTTTTGTTTGTCTGAAGGAAAGAACTACAGTTTGTAACTAAAGCTGACCTTGGCGAATCGTGCTGTAATTTCAGCGAGCTCCCGGCGCACTTGATGCTTGGTGGCGTTTGGCACCAATCGTAATGTCAACAGCTTCTCCTTCGCCTGCTCCGCACTGCGTAGCTGCGTTTGTTTCGCGTCGAACTGCGCTTGGTGTTCCTGAAATGAAGTACAAAAATAATATTACCTTGTTTTCTTCACGAAACGCCTTCAGAGAACGCGACGCTGGTGTGAGCAGTGACTTTGCAGCGTTTCGTCAAGTCAGTGAGCGCCGGTCGATTCGTGGGGTCGACGCCGCAGCTGAGCATGCTCTCCGTCTCGTCGCACCAGAACTGCAACTCCGAGATCGTGTCTCTCAGATCGGTGTCCTCAGCTTGCCGTTGTTCAAGGCTGAAACATTGTTCTTGATCTAGCTGTGCATTTGTGTGATCTATTAAAAGATTAATCAGTAACGATTCACGTTCAAGAATTACGATTCATTTCAATTACAACTTTTTTTGCGATTTCGCCTGGTAATCGTATACCACGGGCCCCAGGTTCGTCAGTACGACAAGGCCCGGGCTGCACAGTGGAACTCAGAGTTCTGAAGTATCACTCACAGTTCACGTCTATCAGCAACGCCCGTGTTCAGTTTGTGCCATCGTTTCACAACAGTTTCCAGCTGGTCACGCACCACGGCACCCTCGGGACCACCAAGCAATGGCAGCATCTGTGCAGCCGTCCAATTGATTTTGTCCACTGCACTGTTCTTGTCTCGCACGAGTTTCTCCAGCTCCTGAAAAATCACTCAATGGAAATCCATTAAAAAAGCTTGAGGGCAAACTGTATTCAGTATCTTTACGTTTTTTGTGCCCAATCTAACCTAGCAAAACCAATGAAAATCAGCTTATACGACCAATAACATTGGTGGAGAAAAACAACAACAGCAAACAGAGCCTACCATTTGCGTGCGTTCAATATCGGTCGTGTTTGTTTCGACGTGTTGCTGACGTAGCTCTTCGAGTCGTTTATCGGTTTCGTCGATGAATTTCGCCATCTCATCGATGTCCACTTGAAACTGTTGCCAATTCTTCAAGCGACTGTCGTGCGCTCTGAAAAAACCGAATTTTTCAGAAGCCCCGAAACGTTCGGTTTCAAATATCAAGCTCAACGCCGCACGTTTGTCGTTGTGCTTTCACATCGCGTAGTCGTGCCACGCGCGTCTGCACGGACGTCAGCAGCAGGTGGAGGCGTTCGCGGTCGCGCCCCTGTGCCTCAGCGACCGCCATCTGCTCCATGTCCTCACGCAGCTTCTTCACGACGCTCTCAGCGGCAGCCAGGTTCTCCTCCAGTGCCTGAAGCGACAAATAGCATTGTCAAGCTGCAATTCGTCACCAATCTAGCCAAGACCGGGCCAACCTTGAGCATATCTTCCTGCTGACTGAAGTTGATGTAGCCGCCAGCTTGGTCGTTCAGTTGTTCCGCCTGTAGCCCGTGTTCGACGGCTTTCAGACTGCTCTCCAACTGTGTCACCGTCTGCACAGTCTCAACAGCCACAGAGACATTCGCAAGTGATGCGAGCTGCGCCTCCAGTTGCGAACGGCCGGGCGTTGGTGACGAGGGCACATGCAGGCGTTGTTGCTCTTTGGCATCTTTGTCGACTTCCTTTACAGTCGTCTCAGCGTCTTTCGGCTGCAACCAACAAACGTTGTTCTCGTAATTTCCAACACTGGTCATGACAGCACAGCGATTCACTCGAACGAGCCTCGTTCACGTGTCCGCCGCGCAGCACGCTTTGCCAACGCACTCACCGACTGCATGCTGTCCGTCTGTGCGTGGTTGGTGGGCGTGCTCGCAGTGTGCTGTCGCACCTTGCACTGCACAAGCTGCTGTTTCTTGATCAACTGCGCCACGAGCGGCTCGAACACAGGCCGTGATGGCGAGGCACGTTGGCCGCCAGTTGTCGCACCGGCCGACTGGCGGTCACCAACTGGCAGTTCAGAGTGCAACTGGCGATCTTGAGCTCGTAACGCGTCCAATGCAGCTTGGCGCTCGCTCAACTCCGCTTGCACAACCTGCGCATCATCAAACACACAACACGTAACATCAGCCTTTACGGGTGTAAAAAGTGTTATTACATGAAAACAAGGGCGCTGGCGTTGGCAGCAGTGAAAGCCAGTGCTCTGGTGCGCCTGTGCGCCGACACACAGCACCCTGAGCACAGCATGTCATTGATTGATGAGCCTCTGCTAGCGCCAGCCAGCTAATGTTCTGCTTCAAAACTTTCCAGCGCCACACCACAACAGATTTTCGAGAAAAACGCATTTTTAACAATCGTTTTCAACAGCGGACACGAACATGTATAGTTTATTGCCTGCAATATCGCGTTGGTTTTAATGTGATTGCAACACGACAACTGACTGAGCGAAGCGACTTCACGCAAACAACGCAGCAATACTGAAACTTATAGTCGGCAAAAAGGTGTAACAACGCAAACGACCAAAACGGAGGTTACATACTACTTATTGGCAACTTGCGGCCTGGCACCAGATTACATTGAGCAGAGTTCACACGTTCCACATGAAGCGCTGCGCAAACAACAACAAAACCAATAAAAACCGCATAACTGCAGGAACAAAAGCTTGCGCACAAAATATCTCAACGCAACAGTTGAAAAAATTCGCGCAAAATTATTTGGCTACATTATGCGGCACTTTTAAAACAAAGCATCTCAGAGTAAGGTAACCTTTGGGGAAGCATAACTTTGCTGGTTTTTGACTATTTTGACTTTTTTGGAGATATTAGCATCGCATTGCAGTTCTGTGTGGCCTTTTTAGGTTGCTGTCAAACGCACAGAGCACTTGTCTTGTTGACAAGATACTTTTGAGGAAGACAGACACAAAAGAAACTCACCACCTTTCGGTAAAAGTACACCGGTCCAAGATGCTTGACACGCGGGGGAGAAGACGAAGTGGGCGAGTGGTCGTTCATTTTTCAATCAAGCCGATAAAAAATAGTTTTCGATGAGAATGTTCGAGATCAAGGAAATTCGCAAAAAAATTCTGGCAGTGTCGTCGCGTCGGTGAAATAAAAATGAAAGGATTGAAAGCAAAGTTATCGTTGGTTTAAAAACGGTGGTTCTGAAAAACATTGAAATCACAATCGCGCGAAAACAAAACAAACTTCGGCAAACCAGAAGACAGTGATAAATGAACGATCATATTGCGACAGACAAATTCTGATGCTTCAATGTTGTGTCAACAGCAGCGTGTGTGCCTTTCAGAACCAACCAAAATGCTGATATTTTTCAAACTGGAGACCGGAAGAAAGAAACGATTTGGCCAATAAACCCAATAGGAGGCAAGCCAGCTAGCAACTAACGCAACAACGTCTGACCCTCGGATCACATTCAAGCTGCATCACCAACCAAGGTACCGCAACAAACAGACAGACTGCACCGCTGTTGACGCCAAACGCTCTGTCTCTATGAAAAGGTCATTTGTGCCTCTTAACAATTCACTGCGTATTTTGGAAGCACCAATGGCAAACTGAATGCACATTCGAAGGGCTGTTCCAATGACACACACAAACACAGCAGTTTCACAACTTTTGTTGATTACATCAAAACAACGTGAAACTGAATCGAATTGCGTGTCGAAACATGTGTCATCCGTTGCAACATTGTTCGAAAACCACACAAAAAACTAGCAATACGCTGTTGCAAGTGTGTCGCTTCGCTTGTGTCCAGGCGCTGCTGATCACAAGATGTAAGGCGCAACGCAAACCAAAAAGTGAACGGTCTCTCGGGAAATAAAAAGCGTGGAAAAAATGGATGGACCCCAGCGGTGACGCATGACTCGGCAGATTTGCTTTATGCCAGCAGTTCCGAGAAAACACAAACACATTTTACATCACGATAACTTGACTTTTGAGCAATTCAGCGATGAGATGTTGCGGTGTTTGAACAAGGAAAAAACATAAAATAAAAAATACGTTTCGTTCACCTGCCAACTTGCATCGTCCGCAAACTGCTGCGTCAGCACCGTGTCACACCAGTCAATCAACTTTTGGGTTTCACTTTTCAGATGCGCCTGCCGTTCAGTGACCGACTTGATTCGCATCGATTCGTTCGCCACGCAACGGTCGAGCTGAAAAGAAAACAGTTCGTAGTTTTAGACAGAGAGTTTTACAAGCAGTTGCAAAATTTCTAAAGTCGAAAAAAATCGAGTGATAACATCTGGCAACCTTTCTGTACTGTGCGTTGATCTGGTCGATTTTCTCAAGCGCGTGCTGCACGTTCAACTCCATTGGGCCACAGTTGGCCAATTCGTGTCCCTCATCCAACACACGTTGCATTCTCGCATTCAAGCTGGCAAGTTTCTTTTGCGCCTCCTGTGAATAAAATGGTGCAGTTTTCTTGTGCATGTCGTATTCAGCTCAATAAATTCAAAATCTACCCAAATTGTCTGCTACCTCGCAACGAGTTTGCCACTCCACTGCTGATTTCACCGGCGACGATTTGAAGTCCAACATCGAGTCGATTTCGGAAAGTTCTCGTGTCAACTGGCAAACTTCACTGTCGAGCGAGAACGGCTCGGCCGCTGTTGATGGTGGTTGGGCTTGTTGTTCAGCAGCAGCAACGACGACGGCGACCGGTGATACTGGGCTTTCATCTGCCGCTGCAGTGACGCTTGACTGAACTGGTCGGCCTTGCGAGTCCGTCTTTGCAGTGGACACATCGGCTGTCACTTTGTGCTGGCTGTCAGCGTTTTCAACGGGCAGCACGCTTTTACCCGCATCAGCTTTATCATCAGCGCTTTTTCGCTGCGTCGTATCTGCCGTTGGCGGCGTGTCTTGACGGAGCGCAAACGAGCGTTGCAGCTGAACACCGCGGCGTCTTGCGTCGCTGCTTTCGGCCGCCGTTTTCGAGGCAGCTGCACGTGGAGGCTTACTGCCAGCCGCTGACGAACTCGACTGAGACTCGTGGCCGCTGCTGCGACTCTGCAGCGCAAACGGCAATCTGCTTGTAGCCGACCAGTTGTCCACGTGTAAAGCGACCAATCAGCTAGCTTGCCATACTGTTTTCACTAATTTCAAAAAGCACCAATTTAATTTTAAACATACCGAAATGCGCTCGTTGACGGCCTCCCAGATGGTGTTGATGGCGGTCAAGTCCCGTTGAACATGCGCCTGATACTGACTGTCGCGAGAGGACAGCTCGACGGCTTTGTCGCGCAGCTGCTCCACCTTGACACGCATTCTCGCAGCGTCCACTTGCAACGCCTGAACATCAAACAAACGCACAAGAAGAAATTGTCAAAATTTTTCAGTAACGACTGCTACCTTTTCAACTTTTTCTGTTTGCAGTAGCACAATAAATTACACGAGATTTCAAAGCAAACGCACGTGTGCTGCATCCGCGATTGGCTCGGTGTCCATGCGTATCTGTGCCTGTTGAATCCAGTGACGCACGTCACGCACGAGAACATCGAACTCTTTCAACAAACACTCGTTGTCTTTCTGCATGTTCTGCAAAGTGACGAAATTATGTTCAAACATGAACGATGCAAAAAAACTGGACAATGAAGGAAATGGAAACCGAGGTTCAATGATAACAGTTCATTTGGACAAGGATAAATGAGCAAGTCATAGCAAAGCTGCAATTAAACACGAAAACAATAATAAAGCAGTCGCATGGAGCACTATGATTGGCGCGTCAGCCGAACACCACGTCAAACTCCAGAAACCAGGAATCTGTTGGACGTTGATAGGACCAAGAATCGTTGGTTTGAGCAAAAACCACAATGGAAATGGACGGGGAGAGGATGGTTGGAGGGCGACCAACACCAACCAACCGACAAGCAGTCATTCCACTTGTGCAATTTAGCGTCGAGCTTCATGCGTCGCTCCGAGCATCGTCGCAGTTCAAAGTTTTGCTGGCGCAGATCGCAGCCACTGGTCAGCTGCGACCACTGCTGACAGAGGGCGTCCAACTGAGACCAGTCTGCTGCGTGACGCGCTAGATCCTGTTGCAGCTCCTACAATTGGCACAGACGTTGCTGCATTGTGCTATTATCTTTTCGTGCGAAGGAGGCCGTGTAATGTTGAATGATGTGTGGAAAAGCCGCACAGCTGAAAAAATGTTTCGCGCCTAATCGTAATTCGAATATGAAATAAAATAAATTTATTTAGTGAGATAAAATTCTAATTGTTTTTTTCCTCAATTTCTTGCACAAATCTGTCGTCAGAATACGTTAAGTTTTGCTGATTTCAAATTGCCGCGCAGCCATGAAACATTTTCTCTATCTGTGCGTGCAAACGCATATTGGGTTACGTTTAATAAGAAAGATGAACGGAAAATTGTGCAACTCAGTATATGAAACAACAATATTGGCAATGTGCTTAAGTTGCTACATCTATATCAATTGTTATCCACGAATCAGAAAAGGTACAGAGGCTTCGGACACCCAAAAAAAAACAAATGTCATGTTATTAGGAAAACATACAAAAACAATGTGTGCGCAGCTAGCTGGGGCGGGGCAGAGTGAAGAATCTGCGTGCAGTGCTCACCTTGACCCATCTGACGTCTTCGTCGATGTCTCCACTCGGATCAGCCGTCTCCCATTTGTCGATTCGTGCCTCAGCCTCAGTCATGTACTCGTCTAGTGAACTTAGTTCAGCGTTGATTTTCACCATCACTTCGTTCGCCTCCGCTAGTCGACTGCGTGAATCGGACAACTGAAGACGTTGCATTTTGACGTGTTTGACCAAATTATCGAGTGCAGTTGCAAAAGTGATCCTAGGCAACGAGCTGGTTCGGCTCACTGGTTGGCCCAACCACAACGTAGTGCAGTCAAACAGTATGCCATATACCATAAACGGCATACCCTAAACTGTGTCTGTTTGAGTTTGACTGTGGAAGACAGTCCGATGCAGCCACCTGTTCCGAGAGTTCCGCATGTTGCTTCTTCAACGTCAGCAACGTCTGTGAGACAATGCCGGACTCGTCAAGCATGCCTTCTTTCTGCAGGCGTTGTTTCGTCTCGGTCAGCTCGACAATCTCCTTCGAAAGCGTTTCCAGTTGACTCTCGACTTCCTGTAAAGTTTGACAAAAAATATGATAAGGTGCGGGGTTGCCAGCGAAACCGATTGCCGCAAAGCACACACATTCAGTTGTTGCATTTGCTCCTGGATCGCGTGTGCGCCGTGCGGCGCCGGTTTCGTCGCGTGCACCGTTGAGCGAGCGTCGTGCACGCAGCGCATCGCACGTTGCACCCGTTGCTCAAACTCGCGGGGGCGCTTGAATTCGGCGAATTGCGACGACAGCTGCTCGTAGTTGGACTGAACGGCAAATCGTGAAACGGTGTTGCCGAGATTTTCACAAATAAAATGTGGGTGAGTTGAGATTGACTACTTTGAGGTTGGTCGTCCGATCAATGCGCATACGATCTTGTGCGCAATAATTGTGTCGCATCAAAAAGTGTGTCCAACAGCATTTGACACTCAGTGAATAGCCAATACATTTCAGATTTCGGCACACTACACACACACACACACTTTATGCATTTCGGAATAGTTGCGTACTTTGTGAATCACAAGATAAATAAACAACAGAAAACGTGTCGTGTACACAAGCCTCGCAATAAGTCAACATAATGCTCTTTGCTTAGACACTCAAGTTGCAAACAGCGTCGCTTCACTGCACGTCTCATCACGTTTTTATCCACAGCTGAAAACTCGATTATGCTTATGAAAAAAGTTGCATTAAAAATCTGAGCAAACACTGCGCATACAGCAGGACGACTGAATGTGCAGTGAGTTATGACATGAATGAATGCGTTTCAAGAGGTGAAAACCGAACGACATCAAAGAGTGAATAAGAGTAATCGGTGTGAGAAACGTAAATTTCTGGAGACATCAGTCAGTCCAAAGCCTGCAACACTACCTGCAGAAGGTCGACTTGTTGTTGCAGTCTTTTCGCGGCGTCCTCCCCGTGTTCGGCACGCGTTGCGTTCACCTGCTCGCGCAGTTTGCCAATGTGCGCTGCATAGTCATCGAACTCCGCTTGCAGTTGCTGCAATGACAACGAACATTCACACAACACAACAGGAAGCGTCCGATTTCAGCATGCTATTACAGAATGAAACAAGGAAAACCACACTGAAATGAGATACAATAAATGCCACGTTGGCCAACACAAACAAACAGGCTTGAAACAAACAGCTAAACAAAACAGTGACGTTTGAGAAAACATATTTTAACACGAGTAGCACTTTTTTGTCTCAACCCATAAAATGATCTGAACGCAACTGAACTGAAACGTTTCATAGTTCATGGGACTACATACAGCTCAAACGGTGCACTTACGTCCAGTAAAATGCCAGTCGCGGTTGCTTGCTAAAAAGTGATGAAATTCCCGCCGAACTCTCTCACACCACACATTGCTACAAAGCAGTTCGCATGACAACAGCGTCAGACATTGCAGCGTCTGTTCACCTTGTACTCGTGCGGCACGTCACTGGCGGCGACGTCATCGTCCAGGCGCAACTGCACGATCGTGCCCACGTGCTGCATCCAAGAGCGGCACCACAGCGCCGTCTGCTCGAAACGCTCGCTGTCGGCGACGCTGCGCTCGAGCTGCTCGTGACGCTCGTTCGCCTGTGAACGGTGCACATGAACAGGCAACAATTGCAGTCGAACGGAGCGCACGCAACGCAAATCGACCAACCGCAGGCATCAGCTGCTGTCGTGCGTTGTCCACACGCTCACACTCACTCTGCACCTGCTTGCTGAGCATGTCGCTCTCGATCAGCGCTTGCTTCAGCTGCTCGATCCTGGTACGATTCTGTGAGCCGTCCATCAAACGCTCTAGTAGCTGCAAAGTAGAGATTTCTTTCATCAAATCAGCTTTAGCAGCTGTTTATTTTCAATTCCGTCTTACGTCGAGCTGCTCGGAATAGTTCTCGGCATCAACCACGAGCACGCTGGACGGTTCGGCCAGTTTCTTCTCCAATTGTTCCATGCAGACCTTTTCGCCAGCCAACAGTTCTGAAAACAACATCAACAATGAAACGAAACAAGCGTCAATGGAAATAAATTCTATTCAGGAATCAGGACAACGTTGCACAAAACCAGATTCAATGAACACTGATGCTATTCTGTCGGGGAGCACCTTGCAGTTCGCGCCACTGCTCAAACGCCTCTGCGTATTTGTTGGCACGTTGCGCCAAACGCTCGGCCACTTTCGACAGGCGATCACGCTGCACGGCCAATCGTGCTGGACTGTCCACTGACTGCCATTGTTCGTTCGCGACTCGATCCAGTTCAGTCTGACGCGCTATTGCGTCACTCAACAGAACCTGAAGCACAAACATCACTTACTTTGCATTTTAACATTCAAATCGACAGCAAACAATCAAACTTTCACACAAACTAGTACAACCAATCAAGGTGCCCATTCGCATTCCAAAACAGCAAGCAGAGGGTAGGGTTAGGAAGTTGAAAAATTCGGATTTTTTTCAAACTTCAAATTTTTTTTAACTTTTTTCATTTTTCTCTAACCCTAAGCAGAAGTCATAGAAAAGCAGTGACAAACACAGAAATGAAGCTTTTTTCTTTGCGCAACTGCAAACACCCCAGCAAGTCACCTTGAATCGTTTCGCAGAGCTCTGCAGTTCGCGGCCGGACTTCGGTGCCTCTTTGGCGAGCTCTGCGTCCGCTGCACGCAACATTTCCTCTGCCTGTGCCATGCACTTTTTCGTCTGCTCTCGTTTCGCGTTGTCGTCCGCCAGACTGCAAGACACAAAACAGTTCGCATGGATAAAATGACAGTGGAATTCAAAACTGTACGGTTTCCACGTTGCAAAACTGTACGGACAAGCATCAGTTTCAAAATCGCACACCTCTCCTGTTTTTGGTCAATGGCGTGCTGCAGCTCGACGAGTCCAGTCTCAAGCTCGCGCAGTCTGCTCGCCAACTGATCACGAAGTGCACTTGAACAATTCTGTTGCATAGTTTTCGCTTGTTCATTCAACTTGGCGCATTCGACCGTGTTAGCACGCAGTTGAGAGTTCAGGGTCTGCAATAACAAAAGTAAAAAAACTACGCTTTGACTGACTTTGAAATAACAGCGGACACCGCCGAGAACTGTGAATCAGCACTGTCGACCAGGCAATTCACGTTTGATAAAAAAAGTTCAAAGAAGCTACATCAAATGCAAGCAATCTGCTGCTCTGTGAACGTACCGCAAAACGGTCGGCTTTCATGGCGTCCGTTTTGTGCAGCTCCAAGTGCGCGTTGTCCATCCATTCCGTCAACTCTGCCGTCTCAGCGCGCCACTGTTGCAGCGTCTCTCGTGTCTCCTGCAGATGTGCCAGCGTTGACTGTAATTCCTCACGTACCTTTGCCCACCTGAAAATTGTCAGCTGATTTTGAAAGTAACAAAAAAGTTAAAAAAATGTGTTTGATGATTAACTGAACGTGATGATGAAGAAATAAACAGAAACTTTCTGGAGACGGTGAGAGAAAGCCACGAAGAAAAAAAATGTGAACGCACTGGTCGCGCAACGAATCCAACTGTTCGTTATCGACTTGCGGCGACTGAACGGTTTTGTCGGTCAACAGCGCGAACGTCTCTTCGTGTATCTCACGTTGTGCCATCAGCTCCTGCAGGTTTTTACAAATACAGACCTCCATCATTCAAAATGCCAGAAAAACCACAAAACAAGAACAGCAAGCGGATCAACTTCGTAAATGCCAAAAAGCATGTGACCACTGCAAGCGACCTTGATTTGGTCGACTTTGGCGTCCATCACGGGCAGCAGGTCAGCGTGCAAGAGTTGCGCCATCTGCAGCACGTCGTGCACGCCGTCCAGCCACTGACGCAGCATCACGGTCGCCTCGGCCACTGACGGCTCGGGCGCAGCGTCCAACGATTCCGTCAATGTTGCCAGTGAACTTTGCACACGTGCAGCCACGGCCGCACTGCAATCGTCAGCACAATGCATAAAGTGCGCTGGTTGCGGGCCTCGATCCCCCGAACGCACAGACAAGAGTCTAACGCGCTACCACCCAGGCCACGAGGGTGAAAGCAACAATAACAAAAGTAACCACGCGACCATTTCTGCGAGAACGCGTTCAGCTGCTGCTGCGCACGTGCAGAGCGCGCACTGTCCATCACGGCGTGCTGCAAGCGTTGCACAGACTGATGCAACTGCTCGAGTGCCGCTTGCTGCTGGTTGATTTGGTCAAGACGATCCTTGAATTTGAAATACAGAATATTTACTGACAAACACAAAAGATCGTGAAATGGCCGATTGATTTCTGCCCAACCTGGCATTTCCTAAGTGCCACTCGGACGCTTGCGATGTCGTGCGACGTGCTTGCATCGAACGACTCCGCCCACGACTGAAGATCGTTTATGACGGTTTCGGTCTGAAAGAAAACTTGCAAAATGTGTACCTCCCCTCAACTGACTGCCTGAACACACCGCGTTACAATTCCCAAACAAAACAAAGCGCCCGACCTCAAACAGTTTCTGCTGAAAGGCGCTTTCAATGGCGTCCGACTCAACGTTGCCCCGCTTTTGCTCCAGCCGTACCTGCGCCTCCCGCCATCGCGTGTTCGTTTGTTGCAGACGCTCCTGAAAGTTGCGTTTCGATAAACTGACTTTATTAAAAAAAACCACAAAACGACAAACTTCAATGGCGGTGATGACCGTTTCGTCTTCCTCTCCCTCAATTAATTTATGGGCCAAATCGTGTAGTGCGCCAAGCTCATCGACTTTTCCGGCTAGATCATTCTCCAGTATCTGGAAAAGAAAATAATAATAATAAACGCCGCATCAACCGAATGGCACGCGTTTTGTTGCGTCTCAAAGGCGGACGCACCTTGCAAATGAATCTGCGCTCCCTGGTGGCTGCTTGCGCGTCGTCCACCAGCGACAGACGAGCATCCACTTGGTTCAGCCATTGATTCAATTTCGACGACGTCGTTTCGAACGTGTCCAACGGATCGATCGGCTCAATCGGCGCCGTGTGCATTCGACGGCGTTTGGCTGCACTCAGTGAGCCCTGCAATGTTTCGTTGAAATGTAGAAAATCAATGATGAAAAAATAAAATAAAAAACTATTTATACAAGCTGCATAAAAGTTTCCATAAATTAGCAAGACAAAAGGCCGAAAAAATAACACGGAAAAGCGGAAAAGTATTTACGGGCGATTGACTCGTCTGCGGCTGTGAATGTTCTTTCTTGGGCGCAGCAGGCGGCGCTCGTTGGCTGGCCAACCGTCGAAACTGATGCGGTTCTGCTTTGCCAGTTCGAACAAGCTAAAAAAAACAATTAGAAACAACACTGATTTGATTTTTTTCACTGCAGAGGGCACAGCTGAGGCCTGTCAGCAACTCGACCAATCAACCTTTTTGTCAACAAAGCCGTGCTCCGACTGACCATTTGCGAGTGTTCCTCCATTCGCGCAGCCAGATTCTCCCAGCGGTGTGTGATCGAGTCCAGTTTCCGACGCACCTCCATTGCAAACACCGGATTCTCATGGTCCAGACGAGCGCACAGCAGCGAGCTCAATTGCGACAGACGCACAAATCGGGGCTGTTCCGTCTCCAGAGCCAGTTCGAGCGCCTATGCAGAACTTTGTTGGAAATGCAAAAAACGGCTTCATTTGGACAAATTGTAAATTCGTTCGGATCGGAACAACTGTATTTGATACAGGACAGAACGACTGGCTTTATCAACTGATTCTGGAACTTGCGTGGGCAATTGCCTTTGCTGCGAGCAATCAAGACGCACGAATTGACTAGCTTAATGCATGACGCATTGACGCATGCTTAATTGGACATGCCTGTAAGGTGTCGATCTGCTGGTCGACCTGCTGCTGCGCGTGCAAGTGCTGCACCGATCTGAGCTGCGCGCAAGCGGCCTCGTGCTTCTGCAGCCAGCGTTCAAAGTGCGCGTGCTCCGTGCGCAGCGAGTGCAGCGCGTCAGAGAGACCGTCGAGACGCGCACTGCGACGCTCCGCCCACTGGCAAATCGACATCCAACGCGTGCCAATGTCCTGCCATCGAATTCACTTCGTATTTTTCTTTTTTTCTATATACACACACACACACAGACACATAGAAAATCTGGTTTATGCTTGGCGCGGCAATCCCACATTGCTAAAGTAACTCTGAATTCTGAGATGATATAGGGCAAACTGGTCAACGAATTTTAGAATTCACGACAAGCGTACGTGCAGGGATCTCTCCAGTTTCAAGTATCCCTTGTCGCTGTCGGCGCCACGATCAACCACGGCGACGAACGACGACAATCGAACGATGTCGCGTTGCTGTTGTTCGATTTGCTCTTGGATTTCCTGCAAACCATCAATCATGGAGCCACATTGGCAACATTACAGTATTGCACGCACGGACGCGCACCCGATGCTGCTCAGCCTGCCTGAGTGCAGTCTCCGGGTCAGCTGAGACCGGCTCCGTCCGTTGTATGACGTCTTCCATGCGCGACAGCCACGACGCCACGTGATGCAGCTGCTCTTGTTGCAGGAACATCAAACGCTCTTGCAGCCTGAGCAGGCAATGTCCAACAAAATGTATGTCGTCACGCTGCTACTAAATTCGCCGGCAACAAGAATAAAGCCAGCTAGAATGGCGCAGCAAATCGGCCAACGTCGGTGACGCACTTTGTCTGTCGTTCCATCGCCGAGCTCCTCACAGTCTCCCACTTGTCATTGACGAGTGTCAATTGCTTGAACACAGTGCTCGTGCATTCGTTCGTCAGCCGCCCGGAGCGTGCCAATGAGCGCCCGCGCTTCAGCACTTTGCCGACGCTCGCTTGCGATTGCGTCAGTCGCAGCATGAACTCCTGCAAGTGTGTTGCAGTTGCAAAAATCGAAAGCGCACAATTCAGAAAACAAAATTAAAGACTTCCAAATGGTAGAAAACGGACCTCGTGCTCACGGAACTGTTTCTTCACCATGTCGACATCGGCTTCGACCACAGGCAACTGCGCTTTCAGGTGTTCTTCAGCTTCGAGAAGCCATACGAGCACTTCTTCCAAACAAGTTTGATATTCCTAAAAAGAAGAGCGTCAAAATCCCAGTCGAGACAAACTGAAAAGTACAAACGACCTTGGAGACAAGACAAATGGGATTTTGAGAACACCGAAATAGAATCTGGCAGCAAAGCGAAAGCTCGAGCTAAATGTGAACATGCTGTTGATTGATGCAACAAGTTCATTGTAGAGAACGGCGTAGTCGCAAGGCCAGATGACTCGGACGTCTCCAACGGCCAGTTTACCTTCAACTAGGGTTGGTAAAAAACCGGTTTTTTATATTGCCAGGAAAAAAACCGGTTTTTTTTCCGTTTTAAAACCGTTTTAAAACCATAAAAAAACGAATGCTTCCCAGCTCCTAAACTTTCCAGAACTTGGCATCTTGAACTCAAAATAGGAAATACATCAAAATTAGTGATTTTGAGCAGCGTGAAATGCTGTTTTCGGGCATACAACCGACCCAATTTGCAAAACCACTGCACCGTTTTTTCAAAAATATAATTTTACATTTTATCAATCAAACGAAGAATTGTGATTTTTGACCACGAAGTTTGAAAATTTTTAAGGTAAAAAACCGGTTCTTTATTTTTTCAAGAAAAAAACTGAAAAAAACGGTTTTAAAACGGAAAAGAAACCGGTTTTTTTTCTGTGCCAACCCTACCTTCAACGCGACCGAATACGAGCGTGGTCGTGAGCGTGTGAGCGTGTTGTCGCCGGTGTCGGAGTCGGTGAGATTCAGTTGCTCCCGGGAGCCACTGGCACTTGAGCACGACGTTGTCAACGCAGACGAGGCGTCCGGGGCACGGGGCTCGTCGTCGAACTCGCTCGGGGCTGGCCACAGTTGGTCGTGCGGCAGCGCTTGCAACACGCACCACAGATACACCATCACCGACAGGGCGTCCATGGACGTCGGCGAAATGTCTGCGAGCAACAATACTTGAAGTTAATTCTGGCCTAATAATGAACACAGTCGATTGACAACTGGCTGCTGGAGTAATGGCAAACATTCAGACAGGTCTGAAGACATGCGTACACGCACGCTGCTACAATATTCTACCTGTGCTTTGCCTTTGAGATTGTTTGCAACTGTGCAACATTACTGTGAACTGTGTTGCAATCGAGTGCACTGACTTCAAACTAGGACTTCATGTACAAAAAGCTCCAATCAATCGCCACATTTCACAGGCATACCATACCATCAATCTCAATCAGTTTTGCAACGTCTAGTTTCTCGTGCGCAGTGTCGAATGCAAGTGCTAATCGCTCTTCGGCTGGCAATGCCACCACTTCGTCCCAGTCAGAAATAAGATCCGGTCTGAAATATTTTTTTGAATCGTCAATCGTCTAACTTTAAACGACAGGAACAGCAACTTTATCGGAATGAAATTCAGGACCATGGTAGCCACTTTGGTTGGTCGGTAATCATTGTATTACTTTGTGTGCAGTTGTGCACGTGCTGAAATATCTCTGAATACACTAAAATTAAACAAAAGTAATCGACATTTTTAGTTTCATGCTCACCGATGAAAGTGTATCAATGCGCAAAACGCCCGACCATCCGCCCAGCAGGTCGAAAAGTTCGTAAACGGAATGTCTTCATGACTGAAATATGAATCGTGTGTCTTGTAAAAAATTTAAAATTACCAGAAGAAATGAGCAAAAAACAAACCTTTTGAGCGCGTTGTTGCACCATTGTTTTAGAAGATCAAACAGAGACACGTTTTTGTTCCCAACCGACTCATCAGCGTTCAGGAATAACTGAAATTCACTCGATGCTTTGAGAAAAAATGCGGAAAAAAATAGACTTAAAAACTGAGAATGAGAGTGCAAATCGTCGTATTCATGGCTCATGGCACAAAGTGCTGCGTCGCATAGCATACTACATAGCACTTTTTATAGCACGAACACGGGCGTCGTTTCAACCGACCTGCCATGCGTACTGTACAATGTGCCAGACGACTGCAGCGACAGCTGGCGGCTTTCCATCGACCACTTCTGTCGCAGTCACGTTGACCATCTCAACCTGCGATGCAGAAAAAACATTAGGACGGCACTCGAAACCATTGAAAAAAGTGATACGACCCCCCCCCCCCCCAACGAAAGTGCATGATCACTGCGCACCTTTTTGTCGTGCAAGTGCTGCAGCACATGGTTGACGTTGTTGATGCACTGCGCACGCAGCTTGCCGCGCTCGCGAGGCTGAAATGAGCGACCAGTGAACAAAAACATTTCCAAACAAACCAGTGAACGAAAACTGACAAAAAAACCAAAAAAACCGCGTGGTTCACCAGTTTAGTGCCGCACAAAACCTCGATCAGCGTCAACAGTTTGGTGCCATCTCGAAGATCGTGCGACAGATCGACGATGCCGTTGTCGCCGCCCTGGGAATGAGCAACGTGATAAGTGTCTTGATGGCATCAAGCAAAAGCAAAAGTTGCGCAAGTGTTTGATTTACCTCGTCATCAGCAAAACAGTTCGTAGTTAAAAAAAATTCCGAATGCTGCATGTGACGTACCTTGTGCAAATGCGAGTTCACCCAGTTGCGAAACGAATGCTCCTGCATTGTGCTGGCGCTGGCCATTGTGCTCAGTGCAAAGCAAATTGAACACTCAGACTTGAAAAATGGCACAACAATATCTCGGTAAATAAATAATGCAAGTTCAGTCAATTTTAGTCGGTGCTGAAAATTTGTCAGCTGGTCATTATGGGTGAAATTACGTGAAACTAAACTTCGAAACAGTGAAATACTGAGATAAATCAACTGTGTTAAAAATCATTGATTGATCGACATTGACACCGATCGGCGAATGTGACAACCGCTGACACTCAGCATGACGTCTGCGATCTAAACACCTTTCACATTGTACAGAAGTCTCAATCAATAGAGAGCACCAGGCAAGGCAACACAGATGTATTATAGTCAATGATACATAACGCACTGAGCCGGTTATTGCAATCCAACCGTTCGAAAAACGCAGCATTTTTGTGCTAACACGCCTTATTCGTCTTTATAAATAGGTTTGACTGTGTGAACGAACACAGCACAGACATACCATGGCAGGCGATGCGTGCTGCTGCCAGCCAAAACGTACACAACAGCACAAGCACACACACACAACAACAATTCAACCACTGTTGCACCGCATCAACAGAGCAATCCATCCTGTGCACATATTTTTCTGTACCGGCCCAGAGACACGCGTGTAAAAAGAAATATCATCGCGCCACACACAAACACAACACTGCTCTGTTCTGCCACTCTGCCCGTCTCTGATGCCATAAAATCTTCTTCGCCCATTGCCGTTGAACTGCACACAACAAAACGAAGCAGCAAAAAAGCGCCTGCTTGCTGCAGCTACAATGCTCAACACCACGGCGATGCAAAAAAGCAATCAAAGTCGAGCGAAGTGTGTAAATTTTTGTTTTTTTTTTGTTATTCTGAAGAAGCGCTCATCTTTGTTTGAGATTCACAAGGAAACGTCAGCTGATAAAGTTTTATTGGAAAGTGGCTGCGCGATCGAAAGTGCAATCAGCGTCAGCGTGTCCAATTTGTGATGACAAAAGTGCCAAGTCAACAGAATGACAGCAGATAGACAGGACAGACCATTATGAGGCGCAAAAATCATGGCACAAGCAAGACGTTTTGATGGGCAGTGTGCCCACATTTATTTACACAACGCCGAACATAAATTGGCGTCATCCGCAATGCAGAGATGCTGAGAAAAGCTGCAACATGGGCAAGAAAATGGCAATACAAACGAATAGCAATGGCTTGTAATTGTAACCAGGCTTTCAACGGTGGGTGGCATATGGACACGAAGAAATAAGCCAACCAACCAGACAACATATTGAAGCTGACCACACAGAAGTGGTGAAGCGAGCTCACATTCTGCGTTCACACAATGAAGCAGACCACAAACAAAAACATAGCAACGAAAGCGGGTCAGTGGTGTCAGCACTGCAATACATCCATAGAAGCTAAACGCCGCAGTGTGTGAACTCTGCCCACGTACAATATTAAGTTCGTCACTCCAAACGTGCCGCGACGGTGAAGCAAGCAACCGCATAACTGCCAATTGCAGGCAGCGCACAGCACTGAAACGATGTGCAACAAAACTGTTGTTTCAGCGTTAGATTAGCGTCGACCACAACAGACGCACAGCGACAAAAAAACTGAACAACACGCAGGAGTCGCCAGCCAACACAATCAGCATGACGAACGCACGTGTGCAACAACTGTCGCCGCCCCAAACCAACCACAAACGTGCCCCCTTTTCCGCTTTTTACGTTTGAACCTGGTGCTAACAAAAACGCCGCTTAACACGAACCCAGTTACCGGCAAAAATGTTGAAAATTTTCGACGGAATCTGTTTTTCAGTAAAACACAGTGGTGTGCATGATGGCATAGTGAGGTGTGTGTGCCGGAAGATACCGTTCACAACCCAAACACCTTGAAAAATAACCAAACGTTATTCACTTTATTAAAACCCGCAAAGTGAATCAACATGACAACATGGATAAGTGACAACAATAACAGAATGCAATATGACATGACAAAACTGACGTAAAATGAGACAAAAGCGCTTCCACACCATAAAATACATATTTTCAAGCCGCTGCAAAAAACACTGAAAATAATATAAAATACAAATACAAACGTTTGTAATCATGTATCAATAGCAAGTATCACATCGCCAAAAGCAAACCAGTAAAGACTCATGATATCAAAAAAAAACAAACAAAAGTAACCACGGAGGTAAACGCAGCACCTCAGTCAGAAGCAAAAAAAATGCAATAAAAGTATTTTTTCTGTGTATCACTTCAATTGTCTCTCTCAAAACTGCACGAGCAATAACTCATCGAAGTAAAAAGGTTGAAGGTTCTGTTGAGCAACATGAGAAACATACAAACTAGAAAATTTCACTTATTAAAGTGAACAAAAATATAAATTCAAAAAAGTAGACCCGACTGAAGACACTGCAAACTTAATTGCGAGCTGAACCTGAAAATGCCCAAACAAAAAGCAAAGAAACAAGGCAAGAGAATAAAAAATGTTATTCAAAAAGTAGACCCGATTGAAAACACTGCGAACTTAATTGCGACCTGAACCTGAAAATACCCAAACAAAAAGCAAAGAACCAAGGCTACAAATAAAAAAAATTAACAAAACCAAAAACGTTTCGGCGCTTATTGTTCAAACGACGACACCAGCGGACGAGCTGCTGATGCCAGAATCGTTGTCTTGGTACGGGATCGTTGGGTGCGCCTGTGAAGTGAAGTGACAGTGACATCGCAAATGTGCAACACAGTCGAATTCAAACTTCTGTTCAACTTGCTGATTGGTTGAGCTGACTGAATGGTGCCAACAGCCTCCTTCAAAAAAGGCAAACTGAAACGCACGAACGCACTACACACATATTGCGGGTTGTCTGGTGGCGGCGTGTAGATGGCGTAATCGTACGGGGCAGCGACAGCGGTCGGCGTCTGCTCGTACGTGTCTGAGTAGAGCGGGTTGCCAAAGCTGTCGTTGATGGCAGAGCTCTCAGTGGAGCACGAGTCGTCGTGCAGCTGTGACTTGCTGATCAATGCTCGATGCATCATGCCGTTGCCCAGTGTGCCGCCAGCTGGCGATCGCCCACCGCTGCCATGCCGCTTGAAACGTACGACGCTCGCGCGCATCTGCTTCCAGGCGTTCGCGCCCTGCCTGCAATGCAACAACAGAACACGATTGAGATCTTGGTTCACTGAACTAGTCTTTGCAATCAGGCACTCGAGCGCACAGTTTACGGTGATACCGCAAGTGTTGCTTGGGGTCTCTCGGGTCTGCACTGTCTTCTCTCAAGACAAGACAATACTTTGCACAATGCTGGCACGGCTGTGCAGCGCAACCCGTCAAGCTGCATTTGCATGCGAATATTCACCGACTCACTGAATTGAGGCAGCATGAACGCAACAATTCCAGTACCGTTGTGTAATGATTTCGTTTCACAATGAAAATACGGAAACGCACATCGGCAGCGAACGACGATGCGAATAGACGTAAAGGGCGAACAGGGAGCAAAGACAGAGGGCGACGAAGAACAGGGTGACCATGCCTGTGCTCAGACCAGACGGACTGGACGGCGTGTTGCGGTTCTCGTGTAGACGCACCTCGCAGAACAGACCTTCGTAGCCGTCCGGGCAGCTGCAGAAATTATGATGCAACTGTTGATGCCAGTTCGACTGTTATTTTTCAAAGTTGCACGTCTCAATGCACGTCTAGATTGATGATATTCAGTTCAGTGTCATGCTTGACTCGGTAATTTAAATTTAATGGAGTGACTCGAGTACGTGAAATACGAATGAGTTGGGTGCAAGCGAGCCGACTGTGTACAGCCAAACGTACGCGCATCTTGGCCAGTCAGTGTCGACGTTGACGCACGTACCACCATTGTTGCACGCCTTGCCCGCGTCACACAGTTTCTTCCACTGGTCGTTGCACATCATCGGCTGAACGGTGCAGAAACACAAGTTTCACAGCACCGATAAACAGTCACAGCACACAAGTTAAACCGAGAAAAGAAAAAACAATGAAAAATAAAAACTACAAAAGGCTGACCAGATCACGTCTGTTCAACAGCGACACATTCGGGCGGCACTGACCAATCAACTCGTCGTACTGATAGCCGTTCGGACAGAGACAGGTCGCCTGTGAAACACAAACAAAATAGAAACACAAAAAAGCACATTGTAAAACGAAGCGACGCTGGACAGACAAGTAACCCTGAGCGCGACGTTGATCTGCTCGTGCGCATCGACGGGCGATACGACGCAGAGATGCTGGCAACGCCCGGGGCCACACGGGTCAGCGTCGGCGTTGTACGTTGGCTCAGAGGGGTGGTCGATGAGCACACCGATCGGGTCGACCTTGAACTGTTGCACCTGGTGCAGCTGGTGCTCGCGGGCGCCCACACGCACGCTCGTCGCCATCAACACGTCCGCACCGCTGCAACACACGCAACAGTCACTCGCGACAGACGCAAAAGAACATTGCTAGAACGTCTCATAGTGCTAATGTAAATGCAACAATCAACACAGCAGTTTAGAAACCCGCAACGCCAGTCGAATGAAATGGAACACGACCTGTCCGTCCAGTAGAGCTGATGACCAAACACGTGCAGATCGGTCGGTTTGTGCACACTGTGCTGAGCGATTATTGATCTGCAAAAAACATGAATCACCAATAGAAATGTCGACCCAGCTAATCTCCAAGTGGACAGTAAAACAGCCCAAAAGCGACCTTGTATGCGAGACCAAATCGAACATCTCTATCAGCTGCAACTGAACGTCTGCCCAATACAGACGATTGCGTGCAACATCAACCGTGATCGCAACTGGCATCTCCAGTTTGTAGTCCAACAGAATCTGCAACAGCATTACATGCATCTTTTGTTTTCAATGAGATTCTCATGTATCTTGCGCGCATAGAAAAACCGGTTTCACGATTGACGCGGGAACTCAAATACTGATCTTGCAGTAACCAGTCTTCTGAAAATCACTGGCTCTGGGTCACTACTACGTTCTGCACAGCAAACACCTCGTGGCTTCGGTGGTAGCGCGTTTGAGGGATCGAGCACCGCCGAGGGGTGTATAATGGCATCAAACTGTGGAAGACAGAGATGAGCGAATGAGCGCGCCGTCACTTGCGCAATACCGACGAGACGAACCGTGCGAGCAGTGCCATCGAGGAATGCGGTCTCAATGCTGGATCGTTGGTGCCGCCACGACGACCAGTACATGCGTGCACGGACGGAGTCGATGGCGAGGCCGCGCACGTGCGTCAGCTGAGCGTCAGCCACCAACACACGACAGAAGCGGCCGCTGAACGCGCACACCGAAATGCCTGCCTGCGCCGACGGCGCTGCAATCGGCCATGGTGTGAACAGTGAGCACACGGCGGAAAGCAGTGAATGGCCGACCAGTGGCCGTGTAGTAGATGTTGGCCGTGTTCGCGTCGAACGCGACGTCCGACAGAAACGCCAGCTGCGTCATGATGCAGCGCGCGCCGTCGCTCAGCAGGTGCAGCTCGCCGATGCGTCCCTCGTCCGAGCGTCCACCGGCCAACACCATCAGCGCACTGTCGCTCGTACGCAACGCCGCAGCGTCCATCAACGAGCCACGGTACTCAAACTCAAACTCCTCGACCGGGCGGCCTTGCCGTTGCTGCTGCTCCGTCAACGGCAGGATGTGCAGCTGCAATTCACTAGATTTTTTTCAGCAAGTCCAATCCAGAAATTTCTTTCAGCTATCCAAAAGCAAAATTACCGTTTTCCATTCAATTTTACACCGTTTTTTACACATTTTGGTAAAGTACAATTTTGTCAGCCTGCGATCACTCATCTTCAAACCGCATGTTGCAAAACGTGCCGCCCCCTCCCAAATCTTCCACCTATCTATCTATCGGAAAAATTTTTTTTGCTCCAGTATTCTATTTAAATTTTTATTTTTTTTGCCAAATCTACTACAACCCTGGGTGGGGCACACCGGTAAAAAACGTTGCATTGCTAAAATGTGCCAAAGCTGCAGCGACACACGCGGCACAATCAAGCAGCATGAATGGATCGGTGCCAACCAAAACAACGAACACTGGCACAGTTCTGTCTCACCACACGCGGTAACAACACCAATATCGATCCCTTGTCCTGTTGCTCTAGAGCGCACGTGCGTTCGTCCGGCTGCAGATGGAATCCCTTGCCGCAGAGACAATAGAAGCCGTTGAGCTCGTTGACACACATCTGGTCGCAGTCGTGCACGTTCGCCACGCACTCGTCAACGTCGACGCACGACTTGCCGTCAGCGGCCAGCTTTTGACCGCCGTCGCATTTGCACTCGCCGCCTGCGACACAAAGCTGATGTTGCCTCTGAACACACACAGAGATGTTGCACCAGGGTTTTTTACACCTAAAGAGGTGTCAGAGACACCTGAAATTTTTATCGAGACCCAAAATTTAGGTGTCAGAATATTCCAAATTTTCACAACGCACTTTTTCTAAAGATTTATCTTATGCATTATCAGTGCTGTTGACAGCCATTTTGAAGCAGTTTGTTTTTTGGACACCTAAAAATTTGAGTTCAGGTGTCACTCTAAGCGCATTGCATTCGCGAGCACTCATCAAGCGCAAGTGCAACCAACCAAGCGGACTATCGACACAGTCGTGTTCACAGCCGAGCGTCTCACATGCACCACAGAAGTGGCCCTCATCCGATGCGTCCACACAGTCGGCATGGCCGTCGCAGATGCGTGCACGGTCGATGCAGTGCACCGAGCCGGAGCTGCATTTGAACTGGTGCGACTGACACTCGACCAACTGCGACAACAGATACGAGTGACGATCCGGCAGCGGCACGTTGCCAACGCAGTAGCGCTCGTCACTGCTGAAACAACAAGGTGAACAATGAAGTTGGGCATAATCGCAGAGGCAGGCCACATGCAGTCGCCACTACACCAGCTGAGATGTCGTACATCATCATTGAAGCGTTCTGTTTTAGTTCTCTGGCTGTGCTACACAGCACGGTTCTATGTTTCTGGTGACCACCCTTCACGACCAACGAAGCCTCTCTCGTTACAGCCCCAAACGTGCCTGTTCGCGTTGTCACCTGTCCACACAGTCCTCCATGCCGTCGCACTGCCACGTGATGTCGATGCAGTTACCAGTAGACTCGCAGCGAAACTCGTTCAGTTTGCAGTTGTTGCCAGCCTGCAGCAACGGCGGACACTGCTCTTCGTCATCACGATGTGGGCAATCCTGAACACAACACTCGTGTTTTATTCAAACTTTTCAGCATTACGTTGTTGTTCGTGTGAAAAGTGTCACAAAAGAGGCCGTTTCGTTGCCCCCGACCAACCGGGAATCCATCGCAGACGGTCTCCTCGGAGATGCACGGTCCAGCGTCGCAGCGGACGCGTCCTTCGGGGCACACATCGAAGTCAACGGCCGTCGACGGCGGCGGGCAGTCGCGTTCGTCCGTGTTCTCGCCGTCGCCGCACTGATCGAAGCCGTCGCAGCGATGACGCGCCGGCAGACAACGCATGTTCGCGCAGATGATGTGATTCGGCGGGCACGGAAACGTCACACCGTCGCAGTGCGCTTCGTCCTGCAACATTTCACGCAGAACGGTTGTCGGTGACAGACCGCTTGTTGCCAACGATGACCTGGTGTGTGTGTGTGACCAACCGACCGGACTCGCTTGATTCGCTGGTGGTGTTGATGTGGTGGGGCAGTCATAGACGTTGTCACACCAGCGTTCAAGCGGCAAGCAAATCGGCGGATGAGCGGCCGGCTCGCATGTGAACTGGGCGTCCGCGCAGCTGCCCTGCTCGTAACCAGTTTTGTTCACGTGTCTCCATGTCTCCCAATCGAACTCGCTCGTCACCAACACCGGCTGGTTCTCACTGCCAGTGTTTGCCATGGCCACCATTTCCCAGTCCATAAGATGTTGCAGCTTCGAGCTACCCCACACGACATGGCACTCTGCCGATAACAAGAATAAAACAGGCAGCAGCAACAACACGTGCATGGTCAGCATTTTGCTCGTTCTTTAGCCGTTTTTCAACTCGACGGCGAAACAAACAATCGAGATCAAAAGTCGATCGGTGCGGTATTTTTTATTTGTTCAGTTAATTGTTTGAATGCCAAGTCCAACAAAAACAGGCAATTGAAAAACAGTTGAATGTGGTAAAGGAGGTGCCTGAAAAGAAAATGTTGAAGTGCACTCATAAATTTCAGCTGCTATTGCCAGCGATGTAATTTCGGAACGCAAAGTTACTGAGTTAGTTAGCTTCCGCTCGCTTCGCAAATTTTTGGCACCCCCCCTCGAAAATTTGTTTTCACCATCGGATTGCCTTCGCCATCGGTCGGTGGTACTTAGAGATGTCCAAAAAAAATCCTATTTTTTTTCTTTAAAAAAAACATTTTTTTAAATTTTTTTAAAATCAAGGTTGTTCAGAATTTTTCAGGAAGTCCGAATATCACCATCTGAGGAGCCACCGACTTACCATATGACCCCCACTCATATGGGAGGGTGAAAATTTCAGACTTGGTTTCGGCAACCCCATTTTCCCACCGACGACATCACGTCTCGTGTTTTGCCTCTCAATTCACCTCAAATAACACGGAAACAAGTTCAACAACAAACCGGTGTGATCATGCTGACGACACGAGGCGAAACAGCAACGAGCAACCAACGAAGTTACGCTTGCAGTGGCAGACAGTGCAATTTCGACCTTTCGAGATCCTGAAAAACGATGCATAAATGTGAGTTCTCTGCTTCTATCTGACCTTAGCGGCATCGGAATTTGTTGAACTAGCCTTTGCGACGCTCAAGTACTTCAATGCGCGAGTCGATCATCACTCACCAAGGCTGAAAACAGTCGATAAATCGATCCAGAATACCACCTGCAGCGTTGAAAGACTAAGTGACAAGGTAAAGTCAAAGAAAATTTTTGTTGAACTTTCGAAAAATTATGCCAAAAACGGCATTTTCAGGGCACATTAAAGAAAAAATTTCAAAAATTTTTGATAAAAAAAATAAAAAAATGCTCTTTTTTTACTTTAAAAAAAAAATTTTTTGACCGTTACATCTCTAGTGGTACTGTTCGGTACTGCTCTGAAGTACGGACAGAATGACCATGGTAGCTTTTTGCCGTCCGTGTGAGATGTTATCAAGAAATTGACCAAACAACATTCAAAAGAACGCTTCAAAATGTGTGTGGCGAAAACAAAAAACATCAATAACAACGATGACAGTCAACTCAATCAAATTTCTCAAAGTGAAGTGTCCTGTGTCCACCACGAGCATCAATGCATTGCTCATACCGTATTACCTCTAATAAACCCCCATGGGGGTTAATTTCTTCAGCGACTTCTGGGGGTGGGGGTTTATTTTTTTGGGGGGGGGCTTTATTTTTTTTGGGGGGGGGGGGTTATTTGGAAACCATTTTTAGGGGTGTGCAAAATGGCAAAAATACCTTTCATGGCAGGAAGGAAGTCGCAGAAACTTCTACTCTACATAGAAATTTCCTTTTACAACAGTCTTTTGTAATGAAATTACCATTAACTCATCCATTTGGGGCCTTTGGTAGCACAATTTCATCATTTTCACTGCAACCAGCCACTGAATTCGCTGGGTATGTGTTTCAAACAGGTTTCAATAATCCCCCAATGGGGGATTATTTTGGGGGGGGGATTATTTGGAAACTTGTCGAGGGGGTGGGGGTTTATTTTTGGGGGGGGGGGTTTAATTTTGGGGGGGGTTAATAGAGGTAATACGGTACATAATGCATCTGTCACCTTTGAAATTTTGAAAAAAAAACTTAAATTTTGCCCCAAACAAGGGTCGGGGCAAAAAATTAACCCCTCCAACCCCTCGGCTCTGGTTGGAACAACTATGGGGGTGCACAGCACTGGCAGAAAAATTTCGTGAGGGGGGTGCACGGGATCGCACGGGTAATACCAAGCACGGGCAGTAGCGAAAGTGCGGGCTGCGGGGGGATGGGGGGTCCACTCCACGCATTTATACTTGATTGTTAGCGTATTTTAAGCTTTATTCTGCTGTTTTTATAGCTTTTCAGCGTTTTAGCTATCTATCTATCAAATTTTAAAATTTTGATCGGCCAAAAGATAGATAGCTGGCTGAGAATTTTTTTAGATAGATAATAGCTGAGCCGAAAAAACCTGTTTGATAGAGATAGATTCAAATTTTTTTTGGGGGGGCCGGCCGGCCCCCCCCAGGCCCCCCTCCTAGAACAACTATGCCAGTATATAGTCTGGCATAGGCGTCTCAAAACACAGGAATATAAAAAAATTCATTCATTTGTCTTTGGTAAACTTTCTGCTGCATTGGAATAGACAGGAGAGTCCGCCCAGCCGCCAGCACTCTTTGTTTTGTTTTGTTTTGTTTTGAAACATGTTCAACTGAATGTGATTGCGTTTTTGTTTTGAATCACATGTGCTCTTTTGTGCGACGTTTCGTGTTGTTTTCTTTTTTCTTGTATCTGGTGCAAGTGTGTGTCCATGTCACAGCTCTTTTTATCTCGCGTTTTTTCTGTGTGCTCTTGTGGCTTTTGTGTTCAGGGTATTCTTTTTGTTAACTAGCACTGTTACTTGCTTGCTGTTGCTCATCACTTGCTGTTAGCTGTATTTGGGATGGCACAGGAAAAACAAAAGCCCATAAACAAAAAAATAACAAAAAAAACAAAAAAAAGAAAAAAAAGAAAAAAAGAGAAAAAAAACAAGAGAGAAAAACTGCGATGAAGAAAAGAAAAGCAACTGTGCCGTGTTTATTTTGCTTTCTCTTGCTTAATTTAATCGTGCCTGAATGTCAATCGTGGCCGTTGTGCGCTGTCTGATGTTGTCGGTTCGTGATCGCGCTATTTTATTTATTTCTTCTCTCAAGCTTCAATTGTGTTTGCGCGTTTTTTTTAACATTCAATTGTTTCTGACTGTCGACGGTTGGTTTTATTTTGTGGATTTTGTTTCTTTGTGTGAATACCCGGGCAGTCATCTGCCCATTCGTTTGCATCGACTTTTTGCTTGCTTTCATTCATGCATTCACCAAGTTCATCAATAATCTTGTGCTTCTTTAGGTTTTTTTTGTGACATCAATTGTGTTTGTTTTGCATAATGGAAGTTTTGTGAATGTGTTGATGTGAACTGGCCGTGAGGCATACAAATAAAATTGATTGATTGATTGATTGTATGCCCCTTACTACCCCCCCTCCGCGAGAAAACACGGGACGGGATCGCACCCCCCCCCCACGGTGGTCAATCTCATCTCAATTTTTTCCCAAAAATACCGTAATTTTTGCATTGTTCTCGACGTTTGTGTCTGTCCCTGCATAGATTTTGTTGTTTCTGACCAAACAAGCAGCTTCTTTGCACAAAATATTCTGTATTTTACAATAATTTCTGGGTTTTTCCAAGGCAAAGATTTGGTATTACCCGTGCGATCCCGATTCCCGTGCACCCCCCTCACAAATTTTTTTTTGCCAGTGCACCCCCCTCAAGAAAATTTGCTGCCCGTGCACCCCCCCCCCTCACCGAGAAGGCACCTGACATGACACCCCCACACCTCTGAAATTAGGCAAACACCCCCCTCACCCGAGGTCCCGCTTTCGCTACTGCTGAAAGGAGATGCACCCCCCAGCCCCCCCCCAAACGTCAAGAAAAATGCAAAAAATACGATATCAAACAAGAAAGCTTTGCTTTTGAATGCCATAACAAATCCATACAATATGATTAAACTGAAGAAAGCTAAACTACTTATATTCGCCCTGCCTGGATAATTTGTAGTATCAGCTGATTGGTTGCCTGACCATCAAGTTCAAAAAAGAAATTGCAATAGATATTATTTTTGAATATTGAAATTTCTGTGGATTGTTGTTGGACTCAAGCTTTTCCAGATTTGGACACTATGGACAGTCCTCACGGCTCATGCATAATTGTCGTCTTTGCTGGTGACGTGTTCAATTTGTGCTGTGACACTTTGTGCTGGATTCACTTTGGTAAACATTAAAAACTGGTGGAATTGGAACTTTGCATTGAGACCGAAATTTGCATATTTTGCAAATAGAAATTTTGCATATCAAGACCGAAATTGACAAAGTGTTCATGAAAACGAGTGAACTTTGTTTCAAATCAATCGAAACACATTCAAGACATTTTGTAACATTTCTTTGAACCGTTGAGTGGTGCAGAGCACAATTTTTGTTTGGGTGAGCCCATGAGCATTTAAAAGGTCAGTTAGTGAAAAAAACAGTTTAGCAGCTATTGAAGATCAATCTGATTCTGATGCTTCGGACACGCTGAAAACAATCGGCATGCATTTTTAAGATTGAGGCCTTGTAATTGTTATTTTCGATTTTCGAAAGTTTTGAAAATTTTGATACCTGACCTGGAGATGTTTTGATTGATGTTTTAACAACGTCCAATCTTTCACTATGAGATGAGCTGACTTCAGCACACAATCACCATGCCCAAAAATGTATCTGGTCAATTTTATCTCAGTTTCGCTGCAGAAGTGGGCAGTGGCAAGCAAAACAAATAACCAACAAACTGAAATTAAACATCAGGATGCTGGGAAATTGAAGAAATAAATAATACGGTATGTGACCGAAATCAAAACAGATATTTTTTAAATTTCAATATATTGACCACACGAAAAATGGATCAGACTGCAAATGAATTCTGTACTAATCTAGCGAACGTGCTCAACAAAACAGAAAAATAACAGAAACAATAGCGAAAGTTCGATCTATTGGAAATACATGAATGTTTTATTGTTTTAAGCAGTCCTCAGACACAGAATCGCGAATCGCAACTTCAAAAACCCATAGGTAAAGAGAACAAGCCCTTTATGCCAGAAAGGTTACGTTTCAGTCAGTTCAGTTTGTTGTTGACCATGCCATGAAAAACTTTTTTTATCAGCAGGAATCGAATGAAACGCAGCACACAAATTCAAAAAAGCTTCCGAATATTTCTGAATCATAGCAGTGCCGAACATGATACGTTTAGTATAAGCTTACAGCATGGCCGAATAAATGAGGCAGTCCATCAAGGCGGGATTATTATCTTTCATTTTGGTCCCGGTTCCTTTGCCCTGGGCGCACAGGGGGGGGAAAAAGGTTCCAGGACCGGGGGGATGTAAATGGGGGGGGGGGGGGGGGGAAAGAGGGGGGGGGGGGGGGGTGGGTGGGGTCCAACTTTTGTGCACGCGGTCTTCCTGTAACGATAATAGTCGCTGACTAGGAGTTGTCTTTTTCAAATATGCCAACATAATTTCCAATCATGTGTGCAAGGGAGAAAGAATGAACAGAATAAATCCATTAGTTTAAAAAAACGCGTCAAATTTGGCATACAATTTGGTTTCTGAACTTCTTTTTCTTTCATTCAAAATTCGCGCGCTCCTTGCACCCTGAAAAAAGCTGCCATGTTTAATCGGCTATACTGTACCAAATAATAGCACAATAGGCAGTACATTTTCACGATAAAAATCAATAAAGTAAATTTTGCGAAGTGATTCATCTTCATGATTTCTTGCAAGTATGATGCAATGCTGAAGTTCTAGCTGTTCATCATAGTCACACAAGCTAAAAGTTCTTCTTGATCTTGATCCAACTAATCACCAAGAGCTATATCAAGTGCAAGAAGCTAAAATGAATGAACGGTGGTCACAAATTTAAAACCAATCACACTATCTTAAATTGTTTTGGACGCACAGAATGGTTGGTAAAAAACATTTTGACAAGAAAACTGGCCGGGCGTTGTGGACGCAGACGCATTCTGAGTCTGAGTGTCATGTCAATGTTCATGCGTACGAATGATGGTGGTAAAATACTGAACAGCTCAGCGCAGTTCGTCAAAACGTTTACTGTTTACTCAGTTTTTGCTGCAGCTTCTTGTGCCGAAGCATTTGCAGGCGTTTCAGTGACAGCTGGTTGCCTTTTGAACAGACGGTCTTTCAAAGCGATCAGATGTTGCATGAAGGACTTGCCAGTAGCTGCGGTGACCATGGCGCTGAGACGATTCAAATCAAGCCCTTCGCTGGCGCCGAATTTCTCGGTTGCGTTGCCGCCCAGACCGACCAGCGTCTGCAGCAGTGGTGCAAACTGAGACGTCTTGCCGGCAGCAACTTCTTCCGCTTTCACTTGCTCCGCTTGTTGCACGCCGCCATCCTTCTGCGCGAAATTCAGAAACCCTTTGATGTTGGTGATCATTTTTTCGGTGTCGCTCGGTTCCGGCTCAACCGGTACAGAATTTGGCTTCAGAACATTGGCCAGCTGACCCAACGCCGCTCCGTTCTTGAAGTACGACATGAAATCTTTTGGTGTTGACTCCTGTTTGGCAGCATTGCCCGGTACTGGTTGATCTTGCTTGCCGACTTGTTTGTTCACCCAGTCCAAAACCTGAATTTGAAAACAGCACATTGAAATCTTGAACAGATTATGTACAACATGGCGTGTAAAACTGCTTCAATTAGTAATTATCTGCTCCGCAATTTTTTTTTTGAAAAAAAAACAATTTGACTAGATTTACTTGATATGCGACTTTTTTCAGCGGTCCTTTGCCAGCAGTCATCAGCCAATTGATGCCAGTTTGGGCAGCTGACGGCGACGCTTCTGCCTCTGCCATCACCTCGTGCGTCTTTGAGTCACTGCTGAGATTTCAGTTGCAGTTGCAGTTGCGGTAACGCCACTTCGAAACCAGTGGGTCACAAAAATCGAATATAATGGACCGTTTTGTAACGCGGTTATGTGCGGTTATGTCGTGTTGAGTAAACTGCGCGGTGTGTTTCAAGCACGCCTGGAATAACACACAGAGCATAAAAATTGTCAGTACAACAAAATATCAGCGCTTTTGCAGCGATTATACGCACACATACAAACGAGCAAGGCAGCAAAAACAACACGAGCACAAAAATGCGTCTGAATGCAAAGAATGTGTATGGACGTGCAGATCTCAATGAATGATGCAGTGTCCGTGCTTGTGTGGCTCGTGGTTGGGGTTGGGGCCAGTGCTGTGTGCACCAGCAGGTCGTAAAATTGTATGTTGTGCTTTGATTGGTGGCATGCATTCTTGCCCGTTCTGTTATGAATGTGGCTAGATGCAGCTTATCTGCAAGCGGACATTGGCTAGAAGAAGGCAGAGGCATTGCGAATCGGGGCCATGATCACGGCAACACACGCAAGCCAATGGCACCCATTGCCGTGAGACGCTCTGGCTGCCAGCTGCGGCGCCACGTGGCAAAGCCAGCTAATTCGATTTGCATTGATATCACAAAGAAGACAGTGCACGTCGGCGTAGAAGTCGCAACGAACAAACCATAGGCACACTGTTTCAAACAGAAGCGGCACAGGCGCAGGAAACAGACGACAAAGGCAAGCTGCACTGCAGTGCACTGTGTTGTGTCGTCTCTGCCAATAGGCGATGCACTCACACACACACCAGCCAAACAAGCAATAGATAGCAGAAAGCTGCCGCTTGTTGTGACGCTATGCAACTCTACAGCGGTTGTTTTTTGCAATATGCAAGTCTGGGGAAATGACAGGCGTGCTTCTCTAAACACACAATACATACGACAAAGAGAGGGACAGAGAGAGAGGGAGGGAGGCAAGACAATGCGCCGCTTGCGAGAGTCTCTCGGGCGCACGCTACAACACGGCTAACAAACGTTGTTGTTGTGCACACGAACGTGTTTTATTGCTTTTTCGTGCTGTTCGATCGAATGGTGGCACATCAATGCGTGCTCTGCACTGGTGACGACTCTGCCACTGAATGCGTAGTCGGCTTCTATTTGCTGCTGACCGTCGCAGCGCACACAAACAAACGGCCAAGGTCATTCAGTCGGCAAAATTCGACCTGTGTGCACACAGGCACAGTGAATGTGTGTTTATGTTGGTGTGTGTGTACATGTGGTCGCGTCGCTTCTGTGCGATCGACTGCTATGCATACATCCGAGTAATAGGGGGACTGCTGCCTGTCAGTAGTGAACTGATACACTGCCAGTGTTGCTGTGTACCTGAACGCTTAGTGCTCATCCATGAAGGCAGTGACACTTGTTGCATGTGCAAAGATACCAGCGACAGCAGCAGACATTGCAAGTCGATGCTTATCGCTTTGCTGGTTGTGTGGAGACAGTGTGCTTGATTGCTGCCGGGTGTGCCAACAGTGCAGTCATGATTGTGCACTGCTTTCTGTGCATGATCGACTTACTCTTAATGGTTGTGTATGCGACTGTGTGTGTGCCTATGAAATGATGATGCAGCATTCAGATTGGCAGCGTTTGCATCGTAGTGCTCAGCACAAACACACGTGTCACTGTGTGCATCAGCTAGTTTTCATAATCACGGCGTCATGTGCAATGTGTTTTGACGCTTGCGTTTCATGGTTTCGTTGGCGCGGGCAATGGGCTCACAGATGTCTCTCATATTACACACACATCACATGTACATTTTACACCAACGCGTTATCTCTTTCCTCCGTGTGGAGAGCGCATGATTCAGCATCGAATAACAAATGTTTACACCACCGGATTTCTGTGTCTGTGAAAATGAAAAGCAACACATTGGCACTCCGTCCGCTCATAACTCGGCAATATCCGTCCCTACTCATTTTAATACATTGCCGACGTTACTTTTACGTCAAGTGGCAACATATTCAGTTGCGATTGTGCAAAAATAACGGCTCTGGGCATATTGTAAATGGACGTGTGACAATAATCAACATGTCATATTCGTTCGTTATCAATGATCGAAACGCAGTCGGATATGACATCTGTCTCCACTATGCCAACAGCACTGGTTATAGACGTGTGTACTTCTACAATCAAACACACTCTCAAGTTTGAAACTTGATTTTTGAGGGTCTCTTTTGACGATAAGAGTGAAAGTGCATTAGATGTTGATGATATATTTCCGTGTGAAAACGTTTCGTAAAGTTCCTGGTCCTGGTCGGCAACACATCAAATCGCAACACAAAACAGTATAAAATGTAAATTGAAATTGTCAGAATTGATGACGTTTTTGTTGTGAACTGATGAACACCTGATTCGCAGTGAGACAAATGTTGTGAATTCAGATGGTTTGATCAAATGCATAATTTGGACAACTAAGCTAACTTCTTAACATTTCCTTCAGCTGTTCTTAGTTGGATGCGGCGATTGATCAGCGGTGACGGTGGAAACATTGAGACACAATTCCAAAGCACCTTTTGTCTCACCGTTGCTTCGTCGTTTCAATCGGCCTGTGTTCAATGAGCAACGTTTGTTTCGTGCTATCAATGTTTTGCTGCGCGTGTCCTCCGCATGTCATCAGTTTGTCAACATTTTTTCTGTTGGTTGTGGGTCATTATAGAATAGTGATGCCACTAGTGGAGCGCTGCCGCCCGCTGATTCGCAGCAACTAATCACAACCATCAGTTGACACCCAACATAAAATATAACTATCATTGTCACTGGTCCTGTGTTAGTTTGTCTAATCTGGTGTAACAGAAACTAATGTCTGTTTTCTCTGAACAAACTTACTTTGCGGACAACTGCTAAACGCACACAATCGTCTGTGTGTATGCATGTGTGTGTGTGTGTGTGTGTGTGCCATTCGTGTTATCTGCACAAAGTTTGTCATGGATGAAATGCATTGTTGAGTTTATTAGGAGCACTTTGAGTGAGATATCCATAGCACATCAATAATAAATAACGCGCATTGTGTTCAACGTGTTGATTGAGTGTTGAAATGTATCTATATTCATGTTCATTGTATCTTTGAAAATAAGACACATAGCGACGAACATCAAATCGCACGCAGACTGCTATGCCAACGTGCCGTTTGCAGCATGCATTTCCAAGACGCCAATCACATTATACTCATGTATGAACTTCGACACGCACTCGCACAATCGTATTCGTTCTTTTTTCCAATGTTGGTTTTGAAATTTCAATCCGCGCTCAGTCCCCTCCACTCCCCCTAACCAAACGCGCGATCTAACCTTCCGAGTCAACTTTATGTATCGATTTTCCTTTCAAATTACTCAGTGAAGTGTGCTAATGAATGTCCTTTGCCTTCCAGAGATCACGTGTCAAACGAGAAAGTAACAGATCAAGTTTGATGCCAAAGTTTCAACAAGAAGCGTCAACTGAACTAATTATAAGATTGTGTGGCACAACACTAACAACTAATTATAATATAAGATTATAAGATTGACAAATGTTTCTGCTATTGAAAGTCAGGCAGTTGCTTAGGAGTTGTTAGTTGCATACGCAGCGATATAAAACAATAGGAGAACACAGTGTGCTTGTCGCTGGTTCGTGCCATGAATGTCGACTGTGCCAACGTGTTCATTTCGGTAGCGCTGACGATTGTTGTAAGTGACCGTCATGTGATTTCGCCGCTGTATTTTTTATGAAAACTCCATCAGTCAACCAACGTGCAAATAACACTGAGTTGCAGGTTTTTGTGTCTTGGTTGTTTTCAATGGTCGATGGCATTCCAATTGACAATGAAGTCATAGGTTTGTTTCATGGCGATTTGTGGTTTCCATCAGACAGTGGAAAAAACTAAGAATCGTTCCGCTACGCTTAGGTTCAACAGTGGAGTGCAGCGCCGACGCAATTATGGTAAACTTTGAAACGGAGAACTTGTTCAATGGGCGCATTTATATCAAAGGCATGGTTGAAAACGCTGACTGCGTCAAAAGTTGGGCGACTGGAAACTTAGCGAGCACTAAGCAGCCGACAATGCAGTTTACGTTCGGTCAGTGTAACATGCAACGAGCAAGAACGGTACGTAATTCGGTTGCACCGAGCCATTCACGGTTATTGAGCGTCATGTCTGCTTTGTGCATTGTGATTGCTTTGTTAGCATGCTTTGTTATTCTTCTCACGTATACGCACAGTTGTCGCCGGCGCGTGGCATGATGCAGTCCATTGTCGTTGTCATCAGTTTTCATCCGATTTTCATCACGAAAGTTGACAGAGCGTTCAAAGTGCAATGTTTTTACATGGAAGCAGAAAAAGCAGTGACGTCGAATCTCGAAGTCAGGTATAGTGAAGGATGAACCGATGTCATTGACTATAGTCACGGCAGCAAACTACGATATCATTTCAGAAAGCTCATTGCAAAAGTTTTAAAATGCAATCGGCCATAACTTTTATCATTGGCCATAAAATTTGCAGCCAATACATTTTTGTTATTGTCAAGGCGCTAATACTATTTTTACGTTTCTACCCAGTTTTCAACACTTACGGCTGCAGGGTCTTGAAAAATCATTCCGTCATACTTTTCTTACTGCCGCAATCTAAAATAATATTCGGCCTTTTTTATGCCCGTCGGGCATTTTTCCGAACTTTTTTATGTATAGATTTGCAAAAACACTTGCAAGTGCAGCAGAATAAACATTGTATGAAATAAGAAAAAGCGTTTGCCCAAGTCCCTTTGAGGCACAATAGGTTCAGCGGTGCGCGGTACTGTTCGGTATTTCGGTGTACGGTAATGCTCCTGATTGGTGTGTTTGATTTTATTATAAATCACATGTAGAAAGATTGGCGCTCATTTGCGAGCGTTTTCCATTGTTGCAGCATGCTGACGACCGACTCACTGCGCGACAACGCAGCCATGCCGACGTGCACGTACACGGTGCGTGCTGGTGCCAGGGACGGCCCACCCGTGCGTTTCGCTCGTATCGGCGAATCAGTCTATCACGAATGGGTAACCATAGAACAGCGACGCCAACAAGCCCACATCATGCACATTAGTCGCAACTGACTTTTTATTGCACCATCTTTTGTTCGCACAGTTTCAATGCTATTTATTGCTTGCGTCTGTTTCCGAAACAAGTCAGAATTCTAGGAATGCGGTTCAGATGCGCACGATCTGCTGGTGAAAACGTGCTACGTTGAGGACGGTCAGGGCAACCGATATGAGATCATCGATGACAACGGGTTCGTCACCGGCAACCGCAGCGGAAAAACAAAATGTCCAACCTGAAGAAAACCACTTGTTAGAACTGAGTAATGCCAAAGTGAATATCTTTGCAGATGTGCCCTTGATCCAGTAATAATGCCCGACTTGACGTACGATACGTTGGGCAACGCAAAAGCGTGGGCGGAGTCGCACGTGTTCAAGTTTGCCGACCGACCGAACGTGTTTTTCCAGTGTGTCGTGCAGCTGTGCAACCGTGGCGAACCTGAATGCTCCGCAATTACAGTACGTCTGAATGGCGTTATTAATGTAGCATCATTATTTGCGGTGATCAGGCTTGATTTGACGCCACTATACACAGTACACACTGTAAAACTATTTTCCAAAGTCTGCTGGTCTGAGCGTTGTGTGCGTGTTGCAGCCGCCAAGATGTCAACGTCGTCGTCGGATACGCCGCAGTGTTGTGCGTGTCACCCGTGTCAATGACACCACTGTCATTGGACAGGCTTTCCCATTAACTGGCAATGAAATGGACTTGTCTTCTAACGCAATCAAGGTGCTGGACATTGAGGACTCTGTTGATCATCTGCAACCTTCTGCCAGCACCATGGATGATGATAACAACGGTTTAGTTGCAATCCAATGCACTGCTATAATCATCCAGAGTTTTAGCATTTGTTGCAACGGCTTTTTTGCATACCAGACCACCATCTGTTGAACCCGTACGCAACACGAGTCGGCACTGCTGAGCATGCCGTTTGCATGTCTCCGGCCAGTGAGTAGTTTTATTTTATTTCAACTTTTTGTTTGAAAAAATTTAGGTAAAGAGCTTTTTAGGCTTTGGCACGCTTCTAGCGATGATGCTACTGGTGTTGTTTGTTGCCGGTATCGTTGCGTTTACGATGTGCCTTCGATTAAGAACAATTGAATTTAGGCCGAAACAAAGGCCTGCATAATTCCGATTCAAGTTGTATAAACCACGTGACAAATTTTGTTTCAAAAACTGTTCTGTCCGGTCGACCACTCCTCCGATGCCCAACCAAATAGTCATTTGTTTTTCTTTAAAGGCCTATCGCATGGCGTGATGATGCCACAAAAGTTTATCCAGAAGTATGCTATGTCAACAATTCAAAAGAAAGAAATGAAATTCGCTCATTATGAAATGTCTCAACAAAACGGCCAAAACATTGAATAAAAAGATGCATAACGCGACCGCAGGACCGAAGGTACAAGGTATATTTTTTATAAATTAACTAACTTATGTAGCGGTCAATGTTATTATTGGATGAAATAACCGCTACTAAATGGGCAACAGGTACATAAGCCTAGTATACCGACGTAGTTGCTGCCAATGCATGAAGCCACTCGTCGCGTAGTTCCCAAAGGAACTTTTGATGGTAGCGAGAACGACCGGGACTGAAAATGTGCTTGCAAATAATCCTGCCTTGGAAAAGTCTTTTGACAAAAGACAATCAAGAATTATGTAAAAAAATGAAACACGCACCGGTGCAGTAGACGATCTTTTTCAAACGTGTACGTTACCTGCACCGTTTTGGCCGAGCTCTGCTAAAAAATAAACCAACTGCACAAGAGCAGTCTTCCACAGAGGCAAAAGATCAAAAGTCGTTCACGCAACAGCGCCAGTTGGTTAAAAGATCAACAAAATGAAAGACGGGATGACACATGTTAGGGCATTTACCTCAGTCAACGGAACATCAATATTGAAGTAAACTGATGCAGTTGACTTTGCTGACTTGCGCCGTTGATCGTTGTACGACCAGCACACCCTGTATTTGTGTCGTTTCGTCTTTGACAGCACTGCCGTGTAAATGTGCTCCACGTCATACATCAACTCAATTCCGTCAAGCTCGTATTCCCACGTCTGAAACAAAATGTCCATAGAGGCAGCTCTCAGACACACAAAAAATAAGTTCCCTACTTAATTTAAAAAACTTACTTTTTCAATGAACTCAATGATTTTCTGTTTGCCAACGTCCACTGAAAAGTCGGACGAATTCGGCCATGAGATGTTGGTCATGCCAGCCGACGACGTCGGTCGCACTTGCCTCAGACGCATCGGTTTCTCCTTTTGGCGTCGCACTTTTGAGCCGCTGATCTTGCGTGATGCCGCAGCAGTCCGTTGTTTTGTCGCCTTTGTCGGACTTGTGTCTCTCGGAGACTGCAAAGAAATGCATCGGCGCATGTGTTGCATCTGACCACAGACGTCGCAAAATGGCTCCCACTGTTCTCCTTTGTGTGTCAACGACAATCAGCGAATAACACACTCAGCCGCCCGGGCATTCCACCATCAAATAACCATTGTTTAGCATCTCTGGCTTTATGTGCTTGGTGGAGAATACTGCAAATTGAGAAAACTCAGCCAACCTTATCCTTTGCTTTGCCACGATGTCCGTCGTCAAATGAAGCGATCTTCTTCAAAGCCGTTTGTATCAACTCCTGAAATGGCCGTTTCAACGTTTGTGTAGGAATGGGATTTTAAATTCAGAAAATACAACTGCAATGAGTTGCCTGTTCATCGATGCCGTCAGCTGTAGTGTTGTTCTCAATGGCCTGCCACAAAATGTCAACGACAACACGTGACGCAGCCTGCACCAAACGCCTGCCATCAACAGCCATGTCACTGATCCTGACTGCTTTGGTGGATGAAAGTGATCTTGATTGTTTGTGGCTCAGATGCCCCGGCTGCTAGGCAATAGCGCGTTCATAAACACATGTGATGTCTCACTGTGTGAGATCAAATGCCAGAACACGCCCCAAACAGATTTATAAAGCAAACTTTTCCTGCTATACCGCTGTTATGTTGCTTGGTTAATTAGGATTTGCTATGCACCTGGCTGTAACGTTTTTGCTGTTGTGTGAGGAGGCATGCAAGGATTAATGAGCCTCTTTCATGTAGCACATGCATAGCAGCATAGTGCCTCAGCGACATGCAAAACAGAAGCATGCATTTCTGTCGCGTGATATTGAGTAATATCGGGTGCTAAATCACTTTCTTGACAATTCATACGGATAGACTGAAATGTCAAAAATAAACTTTCCAGGTGGCTGTTACAGACGAATTTCAAACAATGAAACAAATTAACTGATGCTCTGTGGCAAAGAAAGAATTACCGAGGTTCTATTTGGATTTGTGACTTTTATGCAAAAAACAACAACAAATACAGTAAAGGTTGATCAGCAGCATATTAACAGATCTTGAACAAAAAACTAAGTTCCTTCCCATTCGCAGGTGTTCAAATATTTTATTTCTATCAGATCAGCATTACCAGACTTTACAAAACTTCTCTAAAAGTTTTAAGACTGAATTATCGCAAGACTGTCAGTACTTGACATCCGTCAACAAAGAACGCGCAACGTTCCGGGGCCGTTCGGTGAAAGGAAGCGAATAGTTAGGTACACATCGACAAGCATCTGTTCTCGTTGGCGTCTGCTGTTCTGATCACGATGATATCGAAGATCGTGAGCGTGCGAGTTCCGCTACGATTTCGAGGATCGCTTCTCTGAGTCTTCGAACATCCCGCGCCATCTATGTAAACAACTCAGTAAATACACATGTAAAGAATATTCTTTTCATCATACTGAATTTTAAAATAACAAAACAAAAAATTCTGTACCGCTTTAAAGAAAAGGCATTGCGTTGGATCTTCGTCTTCGGCGGCTGAAATATAAAATACTTAGTGGTCGGACGATGCATTTTTAATGCGAATTTTAACAGCAAAAGCGAAAACATGTTCCTCCCACCGGGACAGTCTGGAACATGGTCACATAATCGCTGTGGCGTGATGCACGAGTAGACGAGCGGCTCCTGCTGCTGTTCAGTGTCAGTGTCTCCGTGTTGTTCTTGTTCTGCCCGTGGTATGGGCGACGGGCAAAAGAAACCACCTCTTTCGGTGCACAAATCTAAAATTTATAATCAAATGTGGTGCGTGATGTGACAAAAGTTGCTTGAAAAAAAGTCGACAAAAACAAAACAAAACAAACTTGACAAAAGACAAAGCACTATGAGCCAGGATAACTGTAAAGAAATTTGTCGTCGACCAATTTTAACCAACGTTCTCCAGCGAAAAACTGCTCCATTTGTTCGAGTCTGTGTTGGCGTTCTTCGTCGGCGGACAGTTGATGGGGGTCCGGGTTGGGACTGGCATCATTTTGAACGAAACGCACATTGGTCAACAATATAAGCAGGAATACCACGTAGCCGAAACTAAAAAAACCTTTGAAATGGATGGAATATTTTTAATTTTACACAGAAAAAAGTAAAAAATGCATCAAAAAGTTAACTTGAAAAAGTAGCGGGTTTGAAAAAACGTAACTCTCTGCAACCAACCACATTTATCAAACGCTGCTAACAAAACGGCAAACGACAAGAAATTAGCAAACCTGATCGCATCGCACGGCACATTGAATCTGGTCAAGGCGGTTGCATATTCAGTGGGCCGTTGTCGTAAGCGCTGCATGTTTCACGCCCAACGAAACTAGTGAGTGACAATTTAACTGATTTTGTCGCACCATTTGCATATCCTTTTTCTGCTTTGCTTGCCACCGTGCCCGCCTGGTGAAACTGAAAAATGCGCCTACAAGCATTCAGGCGAGGCCAAAGTTTGTGGGTATGTGTGTTTTGCATTGTGCAGCATTTCGGTGCGCTGCCGACTGACGCAAGCAAACACACGAGCACAGGCACGTCCACGGTCAATTAACACCCGTATACCAACGGAGGCGCATGCGTAGTTTTATTGACGGCTCAATGACGTAGTTGCGCTCGCAAACGCCAGTCGCTTGCCCCGACGCTGGAATAACATTGCCGCCAACTCTAAACTGAATTTTAGCAAATACTTTTTATGCTCATGAAACTTTCTTCGTCAAGAAAACGTTTCTCAAACGTTCCATTCTATCTCACCATTCATACATTCGCCAGGTGAATCACGCACGCAAACAAACGCATAAAAACACACTGTAAACCTACCCGAAAAAAATCCCAATTTCTAAAAGCCCAAAATAACAATTAAAATAGAGTGGTCTTTTGTTTTCAAAGAGTTTTATAAAGTAATGCGTTTCCTTGACTTTTGTGTTTTGGAAAATGGAGAAAACAAATTGCTTCAGCTACATGTGCAGGGTGTCTAAACAAACTACAATAGGCTGTAGGCTTACGAATAGGCTTTAGGATTAGGGTTAGAATTAGGTCCGTTTTAACAATGTCCGGCAACGAGCGTGTTGGATTTTAGAAAAGAAGGACAACCTCTTTCAAGCGCCTACCTCCTGCTGGCTATCCTAGTTTAGTGTATCAACATAAATATGAACCATGGGCTATCCTAGTTTAGTGTATCAACACTATCCTATTTTAGTGTATCAATACTATCCTATTTTAATGTATCAACATAACAATCTCTATTTTGATACACTAAAATAAGATAGTGTTGATACACTAAACTAGGATAGCCCACCGCTCATATTTATATTGATACACTAAACTAGGATATTATTGATATACTAAAATAGGATAGTGTTGATACACTAAACTAGGGTAGACCACGGTTCATATACCATATCTGTTGATACACTAAACAAGGATAGCCTATGGTTAACCTAAAAATGTTGATACACTAAACTAGGACAGCCTATGGTTAATATAAAAATGTTGATACACTAAACTAGGACAGCCTAGGGTTCAGCCTAGCCCAGCTGTGCTGGGTCAGTTGCCCGCAACGTGATCGCGAAATCATGGTACGTGTTTTCGATACAATGATTTGAAGAGTGGGCTCTCGCCATGTGGCAATAGCATAGCTGGTTGAACCTGAAAGTAAGTGTCTTGGGGGGGAGCGACCGGGTCGCGGGTCGACAAGGGTTGCCGACTTAGCTACAGCAAACAGGAATTTTTGAACACAGTCAAATTTTGGCAATTTTCTAAAGAGGAACAACAAAGAACGGTTCAATATTCAAGTACACGTCAAAAATTGTCCTGTTTTACTGTTGAAAATGCAACTTTCCCTCTATAAAATGGACATAATTTCAATAAAACACGATTTTCGCTCTTATAGTTTTTCGGATCGTTCTGATAGTCTAGCTGAACTCAGCTCGACGAGACGCTTCGAACAAACCTAACTTGTAAAAAAATTTTTTATTTTTTTTAATTTTTTTTTAATTTAAAAAAAACGGATTTAACCCTAGCCGTGGCCGTGCGCGCGCGTGCGCTTTAGTAATGAAGCCTTAGGAAAATTTTTCCTCAAATGTGCTCTGAACACCTCATTTTTGGCACAATTTTTCGAAAGCACAACATTTTTTTTGATAATCAATTCGGTACCTTCCTTGGAAAACCGTCAGCAGTAGGGTTGTTAAAAAAACAAAAATCGTCATTTTTGTTTTTTTTTGAAAGAAAAATTAAAAAAAAATTTTTTTTTAAATCAAAGTTGTGCTAAATCAATCAGGGAGTTCGAAGAACCACATATGATATGCAAGCGCCTCCGGAACAGTACCGTGGGCCCAAATCAATTTTCGAAGGG
>JASANC010004474.1:0-13158 GCA_030248135.1 Theristus sp. LFF4_11
TGAAATGCAGGAACAAAAAGACAAGCAAAACAATCTGGTGCTGGCGGGCTGGCTTGAACGCATGCCGGGGAAAGTGCTGTCGAGGCCGGAGCGAGACGACGAATCCGCGAACACTGAGCTAAAATTCGTGAGGGACGTGCTTCAGGACGTTGGCGGCAACCGTGATGATGTCGAGACCGTCTTCAGGATGGGATCGTATTCGGATGCGGTGCGCAGCGATGGTCGACCGAAATCGCCGCGTCTGCTCAAGGTGAAGTTGGCAACGGCTGACGCGAAAAAACGACTGCGCGAAAACTGGAGAAAATTCGGTGACTCAAAATTTATTTACTTTCGTTCTGATAAAACGTTGGCTCAACGAACAATTGAGGCGCAGGCGCGTCAGAATCTGTACAAGTTCAGGAGTTTGTCTGAGGAAAATAAAAAATGTGTTTTGCGAGAGTCGTTTGATGGCCGTTTTTCAATTCGAAAATCAGTGCAAGTGAACAACCGTTGGCATTGTCAGTTTGTGGCCGATCCGTTTTCTGCAAATTTTTTAGAGTCAATTCGTGCAACTGAGGATGTGACCATGGCTGACGCGAGAGGCAACGGTGCGGCTGCTGGTGGACAATAGGTGCGCGGCTCTCCAGGTCAAATACAAAATCTTTCACATCAAACTCTTTGCTTTTATTTTTGTAATGTTAGATCCATTTTATCCCAAGAACGGAGAGATCTCTTAGATGGTTTAATTCTGGGCGATCAGAGCAAAACAAAGATTACTATTTACCTGCTCGTAGAGACGTGGTTGAATGATACTGTTAGAAATGCTGCGGTAACTGACCATAACTTTCAAATATTCCGCTTGGATCGGAACTACGGTGAGCGTGGAGGGGGTCTGTTGTGTTTGGTACCGAGATCCGTCAAAGCAAAAATTATTGAAAATTGTACCATTTGCACCAAAAATTTTGAGCTCCTGACAATCAAAATTTTTTTAAACAACTGCTCTTTTACAATTTCAATTGTTTATCGTGTCCCAGGCTCACCCGCTTCAAATGTGCCTACATGGCACCACTTTTTGCAGCTTCTGGAGACAATTTCCGGTGATGGCACTGGATCGTTCATTTTTGGTGACTTTAACCTTCCTGGATTAAATTGGCATCCAACCTTCAGCAGTTATCAAGATAGAAAAACAAACTTGGGGTTTCTAAGTAAAACTGCCGAACTAGGCCTGTTTCAAATTGTTGACCTCCCAACTAGATACGACAATTATCTTGATTTAGCTTTCGTTTCTACACCAGAACTTGTTACCGCATGTGAAATCTTGAATCCATTTGGATATCCAGAACAACCTAGTGATCACAAATCAATACATGTCACAACGTCCATAAAAATCACATCAAAACCGAAAATATTCAAATTTAAAGATTACTCCAAAGCAAGATGGGGAAACATGGAACAACACCTTTTGGAAGTAGATTGGAGAAAAGTTTTTAGCATGTGTGACTCAGTTGAAAAGATGAGTGACGTGTTTGAAGAAACTTGCAAAATTTTGATTGATAACTATGTACCTACGTCTAGAATTTCTGAATCATCGGGAAAACTATTACCCTGGTCTCCACGCCTACAGAAGTTGTTGAAAACTCAGGAAAGACTACGCCGTGTCAACAGACGGAATATAAATTCTTACCTTTCGTTTCGGGTGGTATCCAGAATAATAGATAAAATGAAGAGAAAAGAAAGATATGCGGCTGAAAAAAGGGCACTTTCACATCCAAATCCTCGAAAATTTTGGTCAGCAGTAAAAAAGAAAATTGGTTGTAGCAGGGACATTCCAGTTATAGAAACAGTAGATGGGACACCGCTCACTACAGATGCGGAAAAAGCAGCAGCATTTAACAATATGTTTGCCTCTTTTTTCACACGCAACGATGGAGCGCAGTGGGTATCATTAGAGGATGGTAACCAAGGACTACGTTCACCAGGAACTGTTACGCCAGAACTTGTTTATTCATATCTATGTAAACTGCGGAATAAATCAGCTTGTGGTCCAGATAAAATTTCGCAAATCTTCCTGAAGAAACTTTGTATTGTTTTATCTGAACCAATCTCTCTACTTTTTAATGCATCCCTCTACAGGAATGAAGTTCCGAAGAGTTGGAGGCAAGGCATTGTTCATCCCATTCCAAAAACAAAACAAAGCGCAAAGATCACCAATTATCGACCAGTATCATTAACTTCTAATGTCTGTAAAGCCTTTGAAAGAATTATCCGAGACAAAATGTTGAACTTTTGCGCGGAGACAAAAATATTGTCACCATTTCAATTTGGTTTTATTCCTAATCGGGGTGTGGAAGGACAATTACTGACGTGTCTAAATAATTGGACAAAATCTCTGGATAAGAAATACGGTGTTGATGTAGTGTATCTGGATATCTCAAAAGCTTTTGACAAAATTCCTCATAACTTACTTCTGATGAAACTCAAGTACATGGGTATTACTGGATACCTGCTATCGTGGATAGAATCATATTTGAAAGACAGGACACAAGTAGTTCGCATTAATAAATCAACGTCACAGCCGGTTTCCGTTACCTCTGGAGTTCCACAGGGAAGCGTTCTTGGCCCAGTGCTCTTCACTTTGTTCATAAATGATCTACCTCAAATAATTAAAAACAGCAAGATAGCGATTTATGCAGATGACGTCAAAATCTATCGAGATGTTGTTTCAGACTCAGATAGACTATTGCTACAAGAAGATCTTCATGCTATTGAGCTTTGGATGGTCTCAAACAAACTATCTCTTTCTCCAGATAAAACTCAAATCTTGCATCTAGGGGGTAAATGCAATCACAAGTACCAGTACACAATTTGTGGTCAAGAAATTCGATCTTCCAAAATTGTTAGAGATCTTGGAGTGCTGATTGATGACAAACTATCTTTCAGGGACCATGTGGAAAAAATCGTTAAAAAATCAAACAGCATGTCGGGTCTTATTAAACGTTGCTTTAGAGTGAAAACCCAAGGTTTCAGACTAAAACTGTTCAAAACACTAGTCCTCCCAAATTTGTCATTTTGTCAAACCGTTTGGTTCCCAAGTTTACTTGAACTAAATAAACTGTTAGAATCTCCACAAAGAACCTTCACTAAATATCTTCCTGGAATTAGTTTTCAGAGCTCTTATACCCAACGTCTTGATCAACTCTCTTTATTACCACTAGTGATCAACAGGACTATCGCTGATCTGATTCTGGTGTTTAAAATAGTGACAGGTCGTTTGTTCGTTCCTAATATAAATGACTTCTTCGTATTTCACCAGCCAGGATATGGTGCTAACACTCGTGGACATACTCTCAAGCTCACAGTTCCGACAACAACAACGTCTGTCCGCAAGCATTTTTTCAGTGTCAGAGCAATATCATTGTGGAATTCTCTTGAGGATACCACGGTTTCATCCCCTACTGTTGGACGGTTTAAGAGCTGTCTCCGTTCATCCGAATACCAAAAAATTAAAATTTTTGTTTCAAAAAAGTTCTCAACAATACTTGACTAGGAGAGTCCGCACAACCGCTGGCTGTCGCGCGGTTGTCTCTTCGTTGGCCTGTGGTCTGTTTATTTGTTTGGTTTTTCTTGTTTTAGTTCCGTGTCGTGTCGTTCTTGTTTCGGTTTTGCATTTGCTTGGTTTGGTTTGTTCTGTTTCGGTTGCTTCGTTTCTGTTCGGTTTCGTCTTTTTTGCTTGAACCTTTGATTTTTATGGTCATTTTTTGTGAGTCATTTTCTGTGTTAGTGATAAGTGCGATTCTGCGTCTTTTCATTTTCCATTTTGTTGGTTGTGCTTGTTTTGATCCGTACCGGATAAATTTCGATTCTGTTTTTGCTACGTTTGGTTGGTTTCGTTTCTGTTGTAGTGCTTTGTTTCCGTTCGGCTCATTTTCGATTCGTGTTTTTAAAGTGAAGCGCTGTTTTTCAAAAGTCTATGTTCGCGTCTGTATCTCCAATTATGAGTCTCATTCATTTTTTGCTTACTGATTTCGTCTTGTTCAGTACCGGTTTTCGATTATGATTTTGCTAGGTATGGTTATGCATCGTTTTGTTTCGATTGTTGTGCTTTTGCTCAACTTGCGTTGGTTCGTCTTTTTGATGTGTAACTTGGTTTCAAGAATCATTTCCACTTTTCGCGATAAATCCGAATCCATCCACTGATTTTGATTTTTGAGTTCGTTTTGTTGAGTTCCGTTCAGTTCAGCTTTTTTCTCGTTTGACTAGTTTTTGGTATGTGACTTTGTGTGCGTCTCTTCAAAAAAAAGAAAGAAAGAAAAAAAAAGAAAAAAAAGATGTGCCAAAAAACAGAAAAAAAAGAAAAAAAAGAGAAAAAAAACAAAAAAACAAACATAATAAAATGACGAATGAAGAGACATATCATAAATTTGTTTCCATGGTTTTTTGTTTTTTCATTATAGTGTTGAGCCGTTACAGGTGTCGTTGCTGTTCTTAATCTTGTGTTTAAGAAAGCCGTTCATTGAAGTTTTTTTTTATTGTTTGTTTCGGTTTGTTCAGTTTTCGGTTCTCGTTTTGTGTGTGAATAGAGTTTTTGGATAGAGTATGTGGTCTTCAATTGTTTTACAACTATAGCTTGTGTCTTTGTTGGGTAAATACATGGGCAAACCTTGCCCGGTACCAGTGTCAACTGCATAGTGATATAGTGATTGTTTGTTTCACTTATTTTTGAATAATTTTTGTCATTATCTTACTCACCATGTATTTTGCAGCTGATACTGCGTGTTCAATAAAAGTTGAAGTTGAAGTTGAAGTTGAAGTTCCGCCGTAGGGTTAGGGGAAAAAAAATCCGGATTTTTTTTAAATTAAAAAAAAAAATTTTTTTTAATTTTTTACAAGTTAGGTTTGTTCGAAGCGTCTCGTCGAGCTGAGTTCATCTAGACTATTTTCAGAACGATCCGGAAAACTATAAGAGCGAAAATCGTGTTTTATTGAAATTATGTCCATTTCATACAGGGAAAGTTGCATTTTCAACAGTAAAACAGGACAATTTTCGACGTGTACTTGAATATTGAACCGTTCTTAGTTGTTCCTCTTTAGAAAATTACCAAAATTTGACTGTGTTCAAAAATTCCTGTTTGCTGTAGCTAAGTCGGCAACCCCTGTCGACCCGGTCGCCCCCCCCCCCCCCCAAGACACTTACTTTCAGGTTCAACCAGCTATGCTATCTGCCACATGGCGAGAGCCCACTCTTCAAATCATCGTATCGAAAACACGTACCATGATTTCGCGATCACGTTGCGGGCAACTGACAGACGCAAGTTTAACACGTTAGTTTAGCTCAGCACGCAAGTTTTAACATGTGGCCATGTTATCGGGTATCTGAAAAACGGTCGTGTGATGTGGTATTAACCAACATCTCCGCTCCAATTGTTTAACAATATATCGCACAACTCCATTGTAGACCTATAACATACGCCAATCAACAAAATATCATGTTCATCTCATGGCCTACCGACTGAAAAAACATGTTCTACATGTATATTAGTGTGATAGACTGTAAGTTGCAAGAAAACGATTTCTGAAACGATATTTCAATTCAGTTAAGTCATTTCAACGCTAAAAATTGACTAGAAGTCATCCAAATCGAAAAACATGGAGTACGTCGGTCAAAATGACCAAATAATGACATGTACCTAAGCACACAAAGAAGTTGGGAAGAAAATTTGGTTTGAACTTTCAAAAAATTATGCCATAAATCGAATTTTCAGAGCAAAGTAGAAGAAAAATTTTTCAAATTTTTTTTTAAGTTTGAAAAAAAATCCAAATTTTTGAAAAAAAACGAAAAAAAAATAAAAAAAATTTTTTTTTCAAAGCCCCTAAACCCTACATTCGGGTGTCATACGGGGGAGGCGATTGCACATCAAATGTGGTTCTTCGTCAAACTCCCTTTGATTTTTGAAATTAAAAAAAAAATTTTTAACAAAAATGACGATTTTTGTTTTTTTTAACAACCCTCCCTACCCCGCCCCCCAGCTTATTTTTTTTTCGTGATGCATCATTATTAAAACAGCTGCATCTGCAGTTCCGGTGCTCCTCCTCCATAACACAGGAAAGAAAAAAATGCAAAAACTAAATTGATCATTTTCACCTTATCAAAAAGACTTGGCTTAGGATTAGGATTAGGTTTAGGATTAGGAACCTACAACTACTCATTACAAGCAACCTCAGATCAAAAATAAAAAAAATCACTTTTAAGAATGTATACAAATCCCCCCAGCCCCCCCCCCCGCACTTTTGCTACTGCGCCCCCCCCCCACTGAAAAATTTTCGGCACCCCCCACGTGACGACACCCTCCCTCGAAAATTTGCTTTCGCCTTCGGTACTGTCTCTTTATGCTCTGAAAACCTCATTTTTCGCACAAATTTTGGAAAGTTTTTGTTTGTTTGTTTGTTTTTTATTGCACTTTCCGATTCACAATTCTCTTTGAAAGCAAATCAAAAGAAAGCAACTGTGTGGTCAACTCGAGCCTAACAAAACGCCTCAAAACAACAGAATGCCTCAAAGTAAGTGGAATCAAAAAAGGAAATGACATGAAAATGTCCGGTTTTTAAGTGAACTTTCAACACAACTGAGAAAAAGTCAACCGAAACAAACACTCGAACACTACAACACAGTCGAGACACGACACTACAAACAAAACAAACCGACTCTGACCAGTACCGTGGGCGGGGGGGGGTGGGGGGGGTACACCCGCCCCAGAGCACCCGAGACCGTCGGGTGGGGGGGGGGTGGGGTGGAGCACCGTGCCACCCCCCCCCTAAAACCGGGCACCCCCCCCCCCCATCGTACCCCCCCCCCTCGAAAATTTGGCCGACACCCCCCCACCTAGAGATGTCAAGAAAAAAAAAAATTTCTATTTTTTTTCTTTAAAAAAAAAATTTTTTTTTAAATTTTTTTTTTTTAAATGAAAGTTGTTCAGAATTTTTCAGGGAGTCCGAATATCACCATCTGAGGAGCCACCGACTTACCATATGACCCCCACTCATATGGGAGGAGGGTGAAAATTTCAGACTTGGTTTCGGCGACCCCATTTTCCCACCGACGACATCACGTCTCGTGTTTTGCCTCTCAATTCACCTCAAATAACATGGAAACAAGTTCCACAACAAACCGGTGTGATCACGCTGACGACACGAGGCGAAACAGCAACGAGCAACCAACGAAGTTACGCTTGCAGTGGCAGACAGTGCAATTTCCACCTTTCGAGATCCTGAAAAACGATGCGTAAATGTGAGTTCTCTGCTTCTATCTCACCTTAGCGACATCGGAATTTGTTGAACTAGCCTTTGCGACGCTCAAGTACTTCTATGCGCGAGTCGATCATCACTCACCAAGGCTGAAAACAGTCGATAAATCAATCCAGAATACCACCTGCAGCGTTGAAGACTAAGTGACAAGGTAAAGTCAAAGAAAATTTTTGTTGAACTTTCGAAAAATTATGCCAAAAACGGCATTTTCAGGGCACATTAAAGAAAAAATTTCAAAAATTTTTAATAAAAAAAATAAAAAAAGCTCATTTTTTTTTTACTTTTTAAAAAAAAAAAAATTTAAAAAAAATTTTTTTTTTGACCCTTACATCTCTACCCCCACCCCCCCCCCCCATGAAATTTTGTCTGGCGGACACCCCCCCCCCAAAATTTTCTGCACACCCTAAAATTTTTTTCGAAAATCATGATTTTTTGTCTATAAAGTCCATAATATAAGCTGAATATATGATAACTTGACCATCTTCATTGTAATTTCAACGATTTTGCAGCAAAATTTAGCGTTTTTCCTTCAAAATTTAAGCGAAAAATTATCATGGGGGGGGGTGGGGGGGTGGACCCCCCCCCCACAGAAAATTTTGAAAAAATGCCCCCCCCCCATGGGCCCCCCCTGGGGGGGGGGGTCCCACGTTCCCATAGGTTGGACCCGTCCCCCTCACTTTTTGGTCGGCACCCCCCCCCACGGTACCATACCCCCCCCCCTCGAAATTTTTTTTGGGCCCACGGTACTGACTCTGACAGTCAGACTGAAACTGAAACTGTTGATTGAAAAAAAACTAACACAAAATAAATTTGGTTGGTAAATTACGAGTTCGTCGAATCGCTGGTTCACGAAAAACCACATCGTATGAAGTCACGAGTAACCACACCATAGCTGTCGCAGCACACGTACACAAAGCGAATCACTGACGGGCACGAGCACACAAATGAAGCAAAATCAAGTAAGCGGCTGTCACAATCTCGACCGTTTGGGGCAAGTTGTCTGGAACTATCGAGATGGAAAATTAGATACCATAGACCTAATTTTGTGATTGAAGATGTTGACGAGAAAGGTTGGCAGGAGAATTTGTAATTTACATTGAAAGTTCGTGAGAAGCGAGAAGCATTTGGACAGACAGGGTCAAGCCGGCGGAACTCAAATACAAAAAATTAAAATGAATTGATTTGAGACTGAGATTGGCGCGAGTGAAAGACACATCCCTTTAAAGCGGAAGTTTTCGGGAAGGAAGCGGACTCTCCTGTAGATTTATGTAAAAATTGTCGAGTATTTTGTTTGAGCGAATTTCAACACAAGTTCAACAAAATTAAAAAAAAAATTCTTTGACATTACTTTGTAAAACCGTCAGCACTGTCAGCAGTCGATTTTGGACCGTTTTGGTTTTGTTTTACCGATTGATTTTAGGCTTGAACAACTTTTGGTTTTGAAATAAAGTTTTTGAGCGTCGCAAAGCTTGGCTTACCATTTCCGATTCCGATCCGATGCAGCAATCAATGTGACATTTCGCCTCACAATGTGAATTCTGAGCTGCTGCGCACGCTCATTTTTGGTGTGCGTTTCTGATTTCCAGCGCAGCAAATAACGCGGCGTCGTGTTTTTGCACAAAATGCTGCGTTGCGGCGGTTCATCGATGGCTGCAGCGGCAGCGAGCGTGCGTCAGTGCCGGAGCAGGCGGTTGCATTTGTCACGCTGCGTCCGTGGCGCGAGCACGTCAGACGCAGACGCAGACGCAAGCGAGACAACGTCAACCTCAACCAGTTTGAAGCCGGTCGCCGATCAAACCGACGATTTCGAGATGCACCATGAGTTCGCACAGCATCAACCCACTGAACAGGTGCTCTGCTGTTTTCTCTGGTGTTAAGGTGTTTCAGTTCAGCAGACAGTTTACGCTACGCGTGAGCGGTTTTTTTCATATTTTTTCAGCACCCATTGTTCAGAAGTTTTGACCCAATACCAACGAATTTATTGAGTTTGACGCAGTATATTTTTTAGTTACTTTAATTTTTACAAATTGAAAATTTTCGAAAATATTTGATTAAAAAACCGGTTCTTTATTTTTACAAGAAACATTTTTACAATCTTGTTCATGCCAACGCTAATGATGGCACATGGGCACATCTCGTTGCAGGCGCACATTGCGCTGACGCCGGCGCAGACGCGTTTTAGTGCGGATGTGTACGAGCGTGCGAACAAAGACGTCCTGGAACACCTTGAAGGCGAGCGGAAACGAGCGGAAGTCGCCGCGGAGTTTCCGTGTGAAGCCGAACGCCCGCTGGATTATGACGCGCTCTGCGACGTGTCTGGCCTGCGACCGGTGCACTACTGGCAGATGCGTGGCAAGGCGATGCCCATGCACCAGTTAGTCGCACATTCTCAGAGTCAGTGCTGCACTCGAGGGCTGTCCGCTGGCAATGGCGATCACAATCCGCTGAGCCGCTGATTTCGAATAATACGGCACGCTGATTAATTGGTCCCATGAACGCCATGCAGCTCGATGCTGCCAATTAGTGTTAGTTCTGGAGTGCAGACATTGCATGTGCTTACAGTCTAACTCTATAACATATCCAACTAGCTGATCGGTTGGTGGTCGTGTGCTGCAGCATGGATTCTATGCAAACCAAACTCCACCCCCACTGCAGAATGCATGCATCAACCAATCAGTTAGTTGAATATACTTCAAGTAGCGAGAGAGTGGCGATTTACTGGACTGGAGAACAACCAAGATTACAGAGAAAAGATCACGTTATATAGCAGAATCACACACAATTACAGCTAATTACACATAATAATTACGATAATCACCCATCGTTAACTTCTCCCCCATCAACGAAGAAAGAAAAGGAGAAGCCAAATCACGTAATCTCCCTTTCTATCACAAATCATTCGCCGATGTCTCACACGGCACCACGTCCTACGACGTAACATCTCCATCCTCGGCGCACGCTCGGCCGGAAACACCCCATTCATCGGCACTGCGGCCTATCCCATCACGGCTCAATGCTCGGCGCTCGTTCGGCAGCCAGAAGCACGTGAAATTCGGCACCTTGGCCTTGTCGCAGTCCTCGCGACGCGTCATCGCCCATTGGCTGACGACCTTCATCTCTCGGCACATCCTCGGCCGTATCAACATCCTCATCTGACTCCATTGCTTTTGGTCGCTGTGCTGATTGTACGCCAACTCCGCTGCTCGATTGGTTGTCTCCTTTGTCCCCGGCGGCCAAATAAACGTCCAACGTCCCAAATGCTGCGAGCCATCACCAGCTGCTGTTGCTCGACTTACGCACGCTCTGCCATCTTGCGGGCAAGCCGTAATCCGCCATAATAGGCCATAAACGGGACAAAGTCGCGCCATCCACGGCATAAAGCGACAAATAAAACAAGTCGTGCCCATACTGGGTAAACACGACGTTCATTGAGCATCTAAACAACACAGATTGGTCCAACAAAGCCAATACAAAGTATGTGGCTGGTAAGAGTTTCCGTGAGATTGTGGACTACATTGTGGAGCTTGAGGAGAGCATGTCTGTCTCACGTTTCAACGGTCAATCGTACTACAACAGTGGTAGTAGAGGAGGTGCTCGTGGAAAGCGTGGTCGTGGAGGAGTGTACAAGAGCAACTACTGGCGCAATAATTTTGGAGCTGGTAACGGTTACCACCAGCAGTACCAAAATCGGAATAACAATTATCAGTCACGTCGGGCTCACCACTTCAAGTAGCGAGAGAGTGGCGATTTACTGGACTGGAGAACAACCAAGATTACAGAGAAAAGATCACGTTATATAGCAGAATCACACACAATTACAGCTAATTACACATAATAATTACGATAATCACCCATCGTTAACTATATGTTATAGAGTTAGGACTATTATCTCTGAATTAGAGTTTGACTGCTGCTGCAAGATCAACAACGTGCACCGGATCTGATTGCTGTGCAAACTGGACGGAAATCCATGTTTTGAGCATGTTAATATGGCGTGAATGAATTTTTGCTCGCTCGCTTGCAGACACGCTTGGCAATGGGAACGCCAGAGTTTGCGTGAGCGATACGCACGCTACGGACGGGCATCGGGCGTCAACCCAGGTGTGATGTGGATGACGAAACAAGAACTGAAAGAACAGATCCACTTCGACCAGGATCAGCTGCCCGACCTGGAGGAGTCGAAGGCGGTCGCGCGCGCAAAGAGGCAACACGAACGTGCGCTCTACGACAGAACGTACGTGCGGGCGACACGTTTGCGCTTTGTTGCTGTGCGTCTCGGTTGGCAGATGCTGAACTCTTGCTCTTGGCACCATGCATTTTTTTCTTGGCTAGCCCTGGCTAAAAACATCGCTTAAACTTCTTAACAACAGCAACACCATTCTTCAAGCAGACGTTTTTTCTCTGAACATACACCGGCTTGTTTGGCAACTGGTGTGCTTGTGAGGTGAAGTGTGACGGCGTGCGTTAGATCGCGGCCCATTAGATCGCGGCCGAAGCATCGCGGCCGAAGTATCGCGGCCTGAAAGATCGCGGCCTGGACTATCGCGGCCTGAACGATCGCGGCCTGGACGATCGCGGCCTGGGACGATCGCGGCCTGGGATGATCGCGGCCTGGGACAATCGCGGCCTGGGATGATCGCGGCCTGGGACGATCGCGGCCTGGGACGATCGCGGCCTGGGATGATCGCGGCCTGGGACGATCGCGGCCTGGGATGATCGCGGCCTGGGATGATCGCGGCCTGGGACAATCGCGGCCTGGGATGATCGCGGCCTGGGACGATCGCGGCCTGGGGCGATCGCGGCCTGGCTTAGGCTTAGGCTCAGTTTTTAGCACGCTCTGTTTTTAGCAGAGCAGCACCAATGCAATTTTTGTTTTATTTAATAATAAGCACGCAGATCAAGAAAATTAAATGCGCTGCAAATTCCATTTTCAGATTTATTGCCAAAACAAATTACGTCGCCAAGCTATGGCGTGAAGATTGAAACGACCCATCATTCTCATTCATTCCTGCCTTGCCAGGTACCTTCGGTTCGTCTCTACAGGGTGTTTCAGAAGTAGTGGGTAGGTGTTTGACGTGTTATTTCTCGAGTTGTGTTGAACCCTATTGAATGAAATATTGTTCAGGAAGGCTCAACTAAGATTTGTGCTAAATTTCAAAGAAATTTATTCACCTGCGCACGAATGACAGAGCAAAACAAAAGTTTCAAAAATGGACCAGAAAATACCAGATCACGCGATACCACCGGTCAACAAAGGACAGCATTCAAAAGAAAACTTCGAAATGTGTATGGCGATAACAGCAAACATCAACAACAACGGCAACAGTGTCAACTCAATCAAATTGCTCAAAGTGAGCCTCAATGCATCGCTTGCATTGACTTGCATCCGTCACAGCCAAAAACGCCTTCTCTAGCATAAAAAATGTCTACCACGTTCCAAAAACCGGCAAATATAAAAAAACTACAACAAACAAATCGGATTAAAAAAGATCTCGTATTCATTCATGCAACACGATTCGGCCGCATACAAGGTAATGTTTAACCCGGTGCCAAACCCCCAGTTGCGTGCTGAAATCAACGTTTTTTTGTGTTTTGCTATGTTATTCGCGGGCAGGTTAATGAATTTTTCTTAAATTTTGCACAAATCTAAGGTGAACTTTCTTGATCAACTGACTAAAATTTCATTCAATATGGGTTAACACAAGTCGAGAAATAACGCGTCAAACACCTACCCACTACTTCTGAAACATCCTGTAGTCATTCACATGAGAGCTGTCGGGTCGGGTTGAGTCACTCACACGTAGAATTGTTAAACAAAAATTGAAATTTAAAAAAAATTAAATAAAAAACAAAAATGTCGATTTAAAAAATCGAAAG
>JASANC010004475.1:0-11431 GCA_030248135.1 Theristus sp. LFF4_11
ACAATGAGGTCACTGAACCGCATGTTAGTGTTTTGGCCACATGTGACCTCAACAAGCTCGTTGCACGACTGACGTGTGTTTCAATCGATTTTGAACCAAAGATTGAGTTAAATGTTGAAAAACATCTGAACGGTGACAATCTTTCTGTCCATTGACTCACATTGACATTACAATTATTGTAGCAAGTTCCTTCTCAGTTACATCAAAATTTTTTGGGCAAACAAAAACGGAGTGGATGGAACACGTGAAATAAAAAGGAACCAGCAACCAATTAAATTGAATGCTTGATACTCAAATCACATTGTATGAGACCAGCGGGATGTTTGCATGGTTTCATAGTTGTTCTAGGGGGGCCTGGGGGGGCGGCCCTCCGCAAAAATTTTTCCAATTTATCTCTATCAGAGAGGTTTTAGATTCTTAAAAATTTCGCTAATTTTAAATAAAACACGCGTTTATACTTGATTTTAGCGTATTTTAAGCATTATTTAGCTGTTTTTATAGCTTTTTAGCGTTTTAGCTATCTATCTATTTGATATCCAATTTCAAAATTTTGACCGCTCCCCCAAAGTCACATGCCCCCCCCCTGCACCCCCCAAATTGAAATTGTTATTCGGTATCAGTAGACACATGCACATACAAGGTGGTAATGAAAGGTGAACCTGCATCGTTACAAGGGACACCAAAAAACATCAATCGACCTAGCCACGAACAAGTAAACTGCAATGAAAAACCAGACCCTGCGAGCAACGGTGTCAATTCAGCGTATACGGCCTGATTCTCGCCAAACACGAGCGCGCAGCGCATGCTAGTACTGAACAGTCGAAATCTCGTTCGAAACTTGTTCGCTGCTGTGCTGCATCTCATGTGTCCTGTGCGTGCGTGTCACACCAAACCAAACACAAGTGGACGCACGGGCACGACATTGTGACCACCAGCTCGGACTGTCATGGCCGTGTCACCAGCGCTGTGTTGAATCTGTGTGTTGTGCACAACTTCACCAGGATACCGGTTTTGGCCATAAGCTGCAGCAACGCGCATGTGTTTTGTTGTTCTGTTTTGGACTAAAGTTGGATTCAGTGAATGATTATTGCGTTTTCGTTGTTAGGAAACAGTTTCAAATACAAAACCATACAATGCTGCTCAATATCACTGCCCGCTTCCTAAAAGACAATCAAAAGAGCCGTCTCCTGAACATAGAAGAATATTCTGGAAGTGCCAGAAACCTTAGATAGTCTCTAACTCATGCACATACAGTGCATGGTACATGCGTCAAAGGACGTCACGTAACAAAAAATTGCACTTTTCAAAGGTAAACAATCAGACCAAATAAACAGGTGAATGATGGTTCGAGAACCTTCAGCCACACTAAAATGCTTCAATTTAAAAACGCATCAGAAGTACAGGTGCACAGTACAGTAGTCTAAAAAAGAAAAAAACATGAACAACAATCAATCAGCATCGACATGTAACCACAACTTACATTAACAAAAAACGGAATTGGGAAATCTGAAAACCAGTGTATACGATACGATACATCCTCTGAAACGAAAGTAAAACATAATAGAAATACCGGACATGCGTCTCAGCGTCTTGGTGGAAGAGCAAACATCATACAAAAGTGCGTACGCACATTTCAAATACGGGCAACTTTTTTCAACGACCATAAATAGAATAGAAAAGTTTAATAATACGAAGATGAGTTTGCATGCAAATTTGCGGTTATACTTTTTGCGGACTTTCATTCTGCGGCAGACGTATGGAAATTATACAGACGAAGAAAGGTGAATCTGCCCGGCGGGCAATCGGGCGACGAAACACGTGATCCCGGACATTGCGATTTCTATACGCATTCGTGACAGTGAATGAGATAAAGGGCGGGCGGCAGATGAGAACAAGAATGGCATGATAAAAAAGTTTACTTTGTTCACACACACACACGACCCATGCCGGACGTATTGCTGCTCGCACGTGCATGCAGATGACTAGATGAGATATGGGCGGGTGAAACCGTCGAATCTGGTTGTGTTCTGTTGACAGTGACAATGAAAAACATGAAACGCGCTGTGTTGCATCGTGCATGCAAACAAACACGGCGTGCGCATCTGCCTGCCATTCATACAACATGAAATCAAAACGAGAGTGAACTTTACGCACAAACAAGTGTCGTTGTTGTTGTTGTTGTTGTTGTTGAAGTGCGCTGTGATGGAAATCACGACGGCGTGAATGTCAAAACGAGCGAATACACTGCTTTCAAATGCTGAAATCTGTGGGACTGGGACAGCATATGAGGACGGCTGGAGTGCGCGCGAATCCACGCGGAACGCATCTGCATCCTGTGTACAACAGTAAAATTGGCGTCTGTGTAACGACGAAACACTGTAGAAATGACAAAGAACTTCGTGCCATTGAAGAAGTCGGACATTCAAAAACTACCATGCTCAAGCTGTCATTTTCAAACTTTTCTCTAGCCGCAGTGTCTGTTCTCTGAATGTGAGCAGCGGTGCATTTGACGCTTCGTATTCGCTGCTATAATGTAGTCTAAAATAATCTGAGATCGTCACACGTACGAAGGATAGTAGTGCTTTTCGAAAAAAACACTTTTTCAATTTTAACACACTATCAAAATTTAAAAAAACGCCTCATGCCATGCGATGCTGTTGCCGTAATGATCAGCATCACTCCAACTGTACTGACTAAGACTGAATCTCTGGAACAAATCACATGTGTACTTCTATACTTTTAATCCTACGTTACACAGATTACGATGTAAACATAAAATTTTGAAAAAAGCCAACGGCGCCGAAAAACAATATAAACTCTCAAAACTACATGTTGCATTGAAAACAACACAACGCCAAAGAAACTGCGACAAATGATGCGCATGTAGATGTATACGTTCCAGAAATAATACAACTCAGACAACTGAATTGCAATGGAAATGTCTGACAATGGAGTCAGGAACATGCATTGAGATACACATATAAATGTAGTTTTACTTTCACTATCACTACGTCAGTTGATGTTCATATAAAACGAGCTCATGAAAAGCACCGTAAAACCCGATTATCCCATCGTCCGTTTTTTTGCACGGTGCCAACAAAGGCAGCTTTGTTTTGTTTGTTTGTTTGAGAACTTTGTTTTCGTAAAAAAAAACAAATGTAAGGAGCAGTTATTACATGAAATGTCTAGCGAACCTTACATTCATGGATGCGATTTTAGTCGCTTTAACACTGTTTTATAACTTATGTAAAAGCGGATGACTAACCGTGGCACGCGCAATCCAGAAACGCTAGGAAAAGTGTGGAAATTTAAAACTTCATATGAATCATTAATTAGTAACGCCTCACCTTGAATCAAGCGGCTAGTATACGGGCTAAAGGTCAGTGCAAGAGTGCAACTGGAGAAAGGAAGCATGAGTCATGTGAGCTTTTAGCACGCGCACAATCTAATAAGGTATCATTATTAACTATGACACTGAACGAACAGACGCAAGAATCGAGACAAGACCGTCGTTCAAATATGATCAGACTTGCACTTGCACAGCTACATCTAATTATTATTATCGAAACCGTTGCTCATAAATTTGAGCACAATGCAATCAAAATTCATGAAATAAAAATTTTCCGAGGAGAAACAGAAGAATGTTACGTTCAACTGCGAACTGAAGTCGGATTAAAAAACACATGCCAGTCAAAAGATAGCAGACAAACACTCAAGCACCACCACAATGACAAACAGTGTTGTACTGATATGTGTTGTACACGACACAACCGTACAGTAAAAATCTGTGTGCTATGCATTTATCGCTGCATGCACATTTTTGAAACCAGTTCAAACAACAACGAACCGAACCGAAAACACATGTGAAAGGTGAAAAAGGGCGAACGGGGGTTAAAGAATGAATGTTGACAGCTGCAATAATGACGTCTTGACACAAAGACGCACAAGAACAAGGTAAACGAGCTGTCAGGTGCAAAACGATCGAGGCTGCTTGGTGTGCGTATGATCCTATGAGAGGCAAGCGCATGCGCGTTCGATTACTTGATATGTGGCGTTCATATTTCAGCTTGCCTGGTTTCTAAATCGTGTGATCATCGCAGTGTGTGCGTGACATTTGTGCTGCACCGATCACTCTGACTCACTGCGCCCATTGAATCTCATGTTCAGTCTAATGTACGCCTACTTTGGCTCTGGTACCAGTTATCAAAATTCTCAGGTTTCAATTTATGCGTCAACCTAATGTCAACAAGCTAACTTTTTTCTGTATCATGCACTGATTTTCAATTACACAAAGACATTGTCGCTATTAATGTGTGCATAACATTTTGTTTGACACCTGTACGCATAAGGTCGCACCCGCTGCATCGCGTCGTAAAATTTGTGAATGATTGAGGTTGCAGTGGTACACGCGCGACACTTTTAAAAAAGAAAAAAAAATTCAACTGAAATCGGATGGTTTTCGCTCTATGATAGTCTGACAATAAGTCTGCATATGCATGCACAACGTAATCCCACAGAACAAAGGCAATGGAGAGCGTCGCAAACATTCAGAAAAAAAGAAAAGGCAAACTGGAAAAAGTTTCGTTTGCATATCACTGAACATACACGGTGCACTTGGTTTGACCGCATAATCAGGTCAGTCAGGCAATAAGTCTGTAATGTTTGTTGAAAGAAAAAGGGCAGAAAACATGTTCGCACAAGCAAAGCACATGCGAATGACAAGTGTACACGAGTATGACAGACCGTGATCAAATCACTACTTGAAGGCCGCCTGCCAGCCGGTTTTCTTTGCGACATTTGGGTTTCATTTTTCACTGACGTTCGTTTTTTACTACACGAATACAATCACCGAAAACACGCTGTGGCTGTTTGCAAAACATTTCACCAATTGAAAGACACATAAATACGTAGCAGTGATCTTAACCCTAAACTTCTTTCAAAGAATACAAAAACGCGTGAGCACCAGACGCATATTATGGTCAAGAAAAAACCGGCTTTTACAAAAGTGGCACGATCAGCGTTACAGATTCTGACAAAACGCACATAAATGCCCAATTGGCTGGCAGCCAGTTGATTTGCAAAATTTAACACCAGCTGCTTGCAAACATTTGAATAAAATACAAAACGGTGCAAAACAAAACCAGGTTCCTACCAGGATAAGACAAAACGTGCTTTCAACGGTGTTCTACACTAGCATCTGCTGCATTAGTTTTCAATCACCAGTGTTGATTGCAGTAGCACAATCAAATTTTATTGTTTTGCTCTTTTGCAACACTGTGTGGAGCACTGTTTTGAGCATATCTGCTTCTGCACGCCATTCATACGCCCACTGTGAAACAGCTTCTCAATTACAAGCACTCTATTGTGAAAACGAAAAAAATAAGCTTATGAATGAAGAAACATATGAATGAGACTTACTAATGAGGAGCAGAAATTGGAAAATCATGAAAATGGAATTTCCCCTAGAACATGCGACATTAAAAATAAAGCATAAAAGTTGATAAAAATTGAAATTAGTACCCGTTGTGCCCACGCTTGTTCACCACGAGTTTAGTCAACTCGATTGGAATTGGAACCAAACTTCTTCCAGAAAAAACGCCTACAGAAAATTTTTCTCCATTTCTCAAAGGTTTTCCCGTTGAAAGGTGCAGTTCCGCAGTGATAAAATAAAAACTATCGTAACAAACGAAAAGAAAACAAGCCGATACAATAAAAAACACATCAAACAAGTAAACACAAAGAGCAACTGATGATATAGCATAGTAAAGCTTTGAATAAATAAAACAACATACATAGAAATTATTCAAAAATATTCACATTTGGGGTTTCAGAAAAACGGAAACAAACAACTTTTCACAGAAATAAGTATACACCGATACCAACTGAGACAGAATAAATTAAGCCGAATCAGTTTACCACAAGTTAAAACCTATCGAAAATTAATAAAAAGTTAGAACTTTTAAAAAGCAATCTCACCCGTCGTAAGTTGCTGTCTCGAGTCGTCGTTATTTGCACTGTTTGATCAGTCGACATTTTTGGATACTATTTTGGCGCACAAAAAACAAGCCAACGTAAAATCGATACAATATAATGCGTTCAGTTGAGTGATGCACGATTCGTTTGTGAAATCGATCCTCCAAGATAATCACTTCATATCGGTAAAATATGCGGTCTACCCAAATGCACAGTTATCAAGCTGTCCTGCGAATTCGATGTAGCCATCAAAATGGTTTCAATTCAAACGCCCAAAAAACACTACAGCATGAACAGCTCTGTAAAATAAAAAGGTCAAGCTAATGTCGACTTAAGCACAAAGAAAATGATGAAATACTTTATCTATCAGTTTATTTTCAGACGCCCATTGGCAACGGAAGTGAAACAATAATGTGCGATTTATGACTGAATTACTATGGCATCTGAAACGACTGGTGTCTTGATGCTTGAGCAACAAAATCATTTTGGGTGTGTCCGGACTCCATGTTCGGCACAACAAAAACTATTCTGGAAAATGCTGACCAGCAGATTGATCACGGACAAAACAGCAACCCACATCAGCTCGGCCTGGACAACATTACGTATCAGTAACTGGCAACACAGATGAATAAGCCGAAACTGTCACTTGACAACTAAGACGCACACGTGCTTTGCATTTTCTCATTCCGCTTGGGGTGTACCCTGTACACGCCATACATTTCAGATTCAGTGAGACAAACTGACACAGTGAATAATGTGCCACAGTGAAGTTCACATCCGGTTCAGTCAGTATTCAGGTTGCGTGTGCTATGTACGTTGTAGACACTTGGCATGTCCAGTCCACCATGGCCATGAGGCATTTTTCGAGCCACGTGTATTCAACACATGGTGCGGTGAACATGAAGTAATATTATAACTAAATACACAGTCAAAAAGTTACAAAAGTGAATATTGATAAAATCTATAAATGAAGTAAACTGACACACCAACGCCCACTACTGCACATGACCGAAAACAACCAAGAGACAAACAGCCACTGGAAAGACTAGCACTCGGAACCATATAACGTCCAGCGTCCAGTTTCAATCTTCAGTATGATTGTATACCGCAGTCGGTGGGCTGCCAAGGTTACCGGGCGAGACGCACAAATGCCGCGTTATACACAGCGCATGTACGAAACACAGAGTGCAAAGGCTATAATGCCAGCTAGTCGCGCGCAGCTAACCCCAGCTCACACACATACACCATAGAAATTACCATGGCTGTCAGCAAGCCTGTAACGCGAATGCTGCAAATATGCGCCGGGTTCACGCCATAGTCAGCATGTGTAAAGCATCGATTTGGCCTACACACATTGGCAACAGCCGACTCTTCTATACATACAATACATGTCACATAGCTGCCGTGGGAGGTTAGATTGACGCAGGCAACAATGTAGTTGCACTGTGCACTACCGCGGAAAGCGCCCAGAGTACAATCGTCACAAATCGACCCCGTGCTGCTTGGTTAAGGTTATGGATGGCCGGCCACACGTGTCAGTGTTTGCTTGCGTTTGTCATAACCAATAATACAACAAGTGAACGGAACACACCGAAAGTGCATGAGCAGCGCGGCATGTGAACGACAGTGCTGTGCGCTGCGCAGATCCATTCTAACCTTGCTCAATCTCTCGTTTCTATTTTTAACCGTGCCACAAAATCGTGTTGCTGTATGCCGTGTAGCACTCTCCTCAACAACAACAAACCCGTTGGTTTATAGTCAAACAGATTGGTTTTAAGCTGTTTTATCGACATACACACACACTGCTGAACTACATGTACGCGAAGACAAGATGCAATATTATGCAACGCCTGTTGTTATAAGCGATGGCAAGCTGAACTGACACAAGACGCTATACAAAGGCCACTACCAACGCAAACGCACTGACAGTGTAGGCACCAGTCCAGTCGCATACAGCGCAAACCGGCTGGCTGCAAATGTGCGAGCATTATGAAAAACAGGTCGCCAGGGTCGATGAGAGTTCAGGTCAGCCAACACAAACAGTTTAGTTTTCAATGTTAGCGACGAGACAAATATGTTATAGAACAAGCAAGCGGACTGGCGTGAGACAACAGTGCAATACGCCAAATGCAATATGCCTGTGTATGCGCACGAGCACGCTGAAACGTATACGTTAGTATGACGAGCAAGTGTAAACACGACCGTCTGTGACCCCACAGCGCCAACACGTTCCGCACCTGATAACCCGTGCCGTTCGTTGCCATTCTTTATGCAACCGCCAGCCGTAACACACAGCTTGTGCTTGTGAGTAAACGTCTTTGTTATGAATGTTACGTGCGTGTCTGCAAGTACAGTACACTGAACAGGCGGCGCTGCAAAACTCAGTGAAGTCCAGTTGTCAGTTGCTTTAGGAATCACCGGTTTAGTGCGCACGGCAAACTCACTTTGGAAAAAATCTCTTTCAAAATACGACTCCTGTAAAACAAAACAAAATTCATGCATGCAAATATACAAAATATTCACAAAAAGCTTTGTTATACAACATTATGAAATACGTGACAAAAATTTTCATTTAGTTTTGACTTAAATAAAATGTGTGTGCGTACAAGTCAAAGAACCAAAATATTGACCGCACCATTTCCCCAGGGAAGCCCGTTTTCAGAAAAGTAACCTCACATTACTAGACTTGCTGGACTTAACTTTCCACTCTACTCTACACTAGACCAAAAAAACTTACTTTGAATTACAATAATTTAAACACAAGGCTTAATTTGTTTTGAAGCAACTAAATAAACTGCATAACTAAACAAACAAATGTATTTTTCGCAGAGCTGTAGAATCAGACTGCTTCCGACCCGAATGAAGGCCACGGAAAATATTCAACCGCTCGGTTTTCCCGAACTGAAAAATCTTTGAACACGTTTCAAAGATTTTTCTTGGTACACAAACATTGAAAAGAAAAACGAATACAGATTCGAATTAAGCGAACGATTGAAGCTTTTGGTACACATTTATTAAAGAAAAAATTTAAAAGCAGATTCGGATTCAGCGCGGTCTGATAGCTCTGTCACAGAGCATTCCTCAAAAACCAGTTCTCGTTGCGATAAAAAATAAATCCCAGATTCGAAATCAGCCACTACGAAAACCAACATTTCTTATTGGTTATTATTCGACAGTTGTCCTTCATCGAAGGTTTATAAGCCACGAAGTGAAGATGTGGTTGTTTTTCACAAAAAGCAAACCCACCGGAGTTTGATAATTTTTGGGGGTTTTCTGAAAAAGTGGTGCTTCATAGAATAAAAGAAAACTAGCGCTTGCCATTCAGTGCGAAGACGTGAATCAACCGGGCGAACTGTTGCACACGGACGACTGCGTTGGTGAGCGTTGTGCGGTGCGTTGTTGGTTGATGAGCATGTTGATCTGCTGGTCGGCCACGACGACCGTGCAGTGCGCTTTGCAAGACAGCCGAGAAGCGCTCGCTGTTGCGCTGCCATCCGACACGAACACCGCGCTACGTCCATAAGCGTCCGCTAAACTGATGATCATCCCCGAAACACGAGCAAATTGGTGGGATTTGTAGATTGTCCGAGCGCCGAACGACCACTGCTCTGAAAAAATTTTTGATTTTTTTCTCAAAATTTTTGATTCAGTTCAAATCAAAGTTGCCCCGTCTACTTCATGGTCAGAGTTGTGGCTGAAGTCCGGCTGTGACAAATTCAGGATAGCTTGCAAACACTGGAAAAATACCAAATTCATTCTGAATGCCATTTTGTACTCTTTTTTAAGGTTTCACACCAAAAGTTTTATGATCTTAAGCGCATATTTGTCGATAAAATTGTGAAATTTTGGCACTAACATAAAGCTCAGTAACTTTACAAACAATTCAAAACTTGGCACTGTGGTAAGATAAATTCAATAAACCTTTGAACCTGATGATCCTTTATGCATTGCAGTCGATCGATCAATTCTTCATGAGTTAGTTAGTGCCTCATAGTTCCGCTTTATACGATACAACTCGAAATGAACGTCAGGTTCGAAATACACAGAAAATTGGCTGAAAGTTTGACCAAAATCTTCAGTTATTACGGCAAAACTACAGGCATTCGAACGTGCTGTGATTTAAAAAAACGGCAGCATGGCAGCTTGCATATCCTGAGTGATCGTTTAAACATGCCCGAGCGACAAATAGTCACTGGGGCGGATTTCACTAAGCGAAAAACAATTTTGACAGTTACACCACAAAGTACAGTTTTTGATGAACAATTTTTTTGTGATTTCTGCATTTTCTTTTTTGGCTGAAATTTTAAGATGCAATTTGCATCTTTTCAGCAACAATCGGATACAAATGGACAAAACGATGCAAATTGCGCCCATTTTGAAGCAAAAACCTAGCGGGAAGGGCCGGCCGGCAGGAGAGACACGCTTATAAAACTGACCACTTTATCGGGTAAACTTTAAAATGGTTTACCTTTACTCAATTCGAGCCACTCTCCACCTACGGTTGTTAAAAAAATATCAAAATTGTGCTAAATCAATCACAGAGTTCGAAGAATTGGGCAGGGGGGTCTGGGAAGGTCGAAATTGAAGAGGGTTGGGAGGGTCGAAACCTGGGAGGGAGTCTGGGTAGGGTTGTTAAAAAAACAAAAATAGTCATTTTTGTTTAAAAAAATTAAATAAAATTTGAAAAATTAAAGTTGTGCTAAATCAATCAGGGAGTTCGTTCGAAGAACCACATATGATATGCAAGCGCCTTCCGAATGACTCCCGTATGGCGGAACATTCCAGATTTTGTTTTGGTGACCTCATTTACCCCTTTTACAAACCGTTATCATGCCTCTTCTTGCCTTTTGACCCTCACAACTAGAGTTGTTAAAAAACAAAAATCGTCATTTTTGTTCACATTTTATTTTTCAATTTTTCAAAATCAAAGTTGTGCTAAACCAATCATGGCGTTCTAAGAACCACATTTGATGTGCAAGCGCCTCCAGAATGACTCCCGTATGGCGGAACTTTCCAAATTTTGTTTTGGTGACCTCATTTACCCTTTTTCCAAACGGTTATCATACCTCTTCTTGCGTTTTGACCCTCACTCACAACGTCACTAATTATATCCTGCCCCGCTCAACTGACTGAATGAAAGCTTACCGGCTTGATGAAATTCGATCAATTATGATAACGACGCCACGACGACGACACGACACAGCAACTAAACAAAGTAGCGCTAGCACACAGTGCAGCTCGGACACTCAGAATTCAGATTGTGAGGCGAATTGTCATTTTATATGCATCGGAAACGGTAAGCTAAGCTTTGCGACGCTCAAAAACTCATCCCAGAAGTTGTTGAAACTAAAAATCTGAAGGCAAAACGGTCCAAAATCGTCTGCTGCCGGTTTTTCAAGGTAATGTTCAAAAAAATATTGTTGAACTTTCAAAAATTGTGTCAAAAAATAAGGTTTTC
>JASANC010004476.1:0-12352 GCA_030248135.1 Theristus sp. LFF4_11
AGTGCGCATTCGGAGGCTTTAGGTTCATATGAGGGCAGTGTTTTCGAATATTTCCAAATCCACCAGGCCAATGTGTTGATGTGAGCTACCAATGTGTTGCCCTGCCAAAAAAACAGCGAACGTTGCGTTGTCTGCCGTTTTCCGTCAAAGTTGAACGGTTTTCAGCAGCCATAAAGTTGTGAAACCCACTGATGTTGGCCGATTGTTTGTAGGTCGGGCGGAGGCGGGGCGGAGCAGGCTGGCGGCGGTGGTCTACTCGATCAGAGCAGTCTCACGTACAACCTCGTTGTGCTTGTAGGCGTCGTCGCGCTTGCGTTTGCAGTTAAGTACGTCGTCACGGCTGCCTACGACGCTGGCGACCACTACACCTGACCAAAATACAAACGCACACAGTATTGTGCAGTTATTCAAACGTGTCCGCACTGAAATGACGTCATTTGCTTTAAAAACGCCCGTTTGTCAAAGTACAGGCACTAAAATGTCAGTTTGGTGTGACTGATTCGACATTCACCATTTGCTTACGGGAAGCAATCGGCTGAACGGAAAGTCTGGTTTGCTGTGAACGACAAGCACATGTATTGCGGCACATGACGTCATTTCAGTGGGACACGTTTGAAAAAATTAGTCATAGTGATCTTGTTATTTACAGAACATTCGATGGGATTTATAGAGTCTGCGGACACAAACTGGCAGCCGGGAACTTTTTTGTTTGCTTCTCTGGGAAATCATTCAAATTTTGAAACGGTGCTGGAAGAAACTGAAACGGATTTTGAAATCAATGAGTGTCACGTTTGAATCAGTGGGCTCTGGTCTGTTTTTAGAATCTGTGTGATCGACATGAAGTTCGTTTTTTGGTCGTTGTCTTGCAGGTTCGTTTGAACAGCCTTTTTTGTATTGTTTATGTTATTGGTGTTCTGCTGACTGCAGTCCGATGAATTGAACTGTCTTATTATCAGACAGAAAACTGTTAGTTCACAGGCTTTTAACAGCTACTTTCTGATAGGATCACGCATCGTTTGTGTTTACCCTGTCAAATAGCGCCAACTTTGACGGTTCAAACTGAATTTTACGTATGTTACACAATTAAACAAACTCCTTACGCTGAATTCAGTTTATGATTTTCGCCAATTTGACCATTTAATGCCGTTCTGCTGGTCTTTCGAAATTGATTTGCCTGAGATTATTTGTAGCTAATTCTAAAGTTGTTGTGGTCGAAGATCTGCAAAAACGCAACCCCCAGTTTTCAAGAAACCAAAAAGTTATGAAATAACCGAATCCACAAAAACTAGTGCTAGATTCGGAGCGTAAAAAGTAAAAAGAGACTACCTCAGAACCAATTTTCAACCGTCGAAAAGTCAACCAAGTGTAGGATGGTTCTCTGCATTTTGGCCTGGCCACATCATATGCAGAAGAGGGGTTGCCTCATCACAGCTCGAAATAGTTTGTCAGGGTACCCAATATATGATGCTATCAGAAATTGACCTGCTTGAAGCAAGTGAACAGCCATGGATGCAGAAGCTATCAGATTGTAAATACCTGTCTGTAAATTGCGCCGTTGCGCTGTGCTGTGATTGCAGTTGGATCAAGTGATATCTTTTATTTTGGTCCTGCGTCTCAATGCGTACATAGATGGGTAAGCAGTCTCATGCACGACGCGGGAATTCAAAATTGGCAAAGGGATCCGAGTCCCCTAAAATAAGGCCGGATCACTTAGTCTATTCTGAATTACCACATACAGATTGAAACTAGTTTCATTTTACGTCCACAACAGGTCTTAAAGAAAAGATAATAGTAGCAAACTCTGAGCGAGTGGCTCACTCTCAATTTTTCTGTACCGGTGCGGATTTTTGAATTGCTTTGGAAATCGAAATGTCGCAAGGACAATTTACTCCTGTCTTAAATATAAGAATACTGGTTCTTTCTTTCCGCAAAAAGGCGTTTTCTACAAACTTGCTGGAATTCTCTCATTGTCTCTGGTCAAATCGAATTTTTGCAAATGACAAAAAGAACTTGAATGTGAACTTTAGGATTGAATGTGAACGATTTAAGAGTTTGTCAATCAAATTCGAATGTTTCCGTCACATCGACAACATATTACTTGGCTCCGTAGTTATACAAAAAAATTTAATAATTAAAATAATTCTGTCAGCATAGCACCACAGATTCGATTCAGGGGGAAATGGGAAAGTGATTTTAAAAAACATATTTCTCTTGTAAGCTGAAGTTATTTCATGCGATTTCACCCACTAGCGACAGTATTGTTTTGGTCCAGATTCAATTCTTTTTGTGTTTTTCTTTCATGTGCCGAGTTTATTTTGGGTGAGATTTCTATTTATTTTTGCGACTTCTTAGTTTTCGGTGATCCGCTTGTTCTTTCATTGTTCGTTCTTGGTCAGTCAAGTAGCGCCGCTGAATTTTGGAGAGCGGAATTTTGGATTTTCGTGTTCCCTGAAATATTCATTCGTCCCAAACCGTGAGCTAAACAAGTTCCATTCGGCGACGCCCCGCCATATTTTTGGTGTAAAAACAAATTCGTTGACAATGAATATAATAACTTTGAACAGTTCAATGAATGCGCATATTAGTTTCGTGTCTGTGAATACGATTTGGAACGCTTTTATTGGCAATTTGTTTTGCTTTTCTGTGTTCGATTTAAAAAATACGGATTTGTCTTGTATTGATTTGGAAGTCTGATAAAATAATAAAATAATGAGCCTTGGTTCAAGGTGGAATAACAGTCGAACTCTAAATTATAACAATCAGCTGATTGGTTGGTGATCACATGATGCATGCTTTCTGTGCAGGAGTTGCTGTGGGGGTGGAGTCGTGTCCCGCACAGAAAGCATGCATCACGTGATCCCCAGTCAATCACATAACAGCGTATAATTTAGTTCGATTGTACAGGGTGTTCCAAAAAAACAAAAGTAAATGGCTCGTGCAGCCGACTGGTTGCATGTGAAGCCATGAAATTTGAAACACTTCTGGAACTAAGCTACACATTTTTGTGTTCAATTTTTATCCCGAAATTCCGCTTTTTCAATAAGATTTCAGCAGAAATTCGTAAAAACTCAAAAATGAGCTAAATTCAGCATTTTACTCAGGATAAACATCATTGCCGTCATCGAGAATTGTCGTCATCGAGATTGTCATCTAGCAATGGCACAAGTTCATCTTCAGTTTCATCTTCACTGTTGTCATTATATTCATCCTCTCGGCTCTTCAGTTTCACTTTGCTCAGCTGCTCAATCTGTTTTCCATTGTTCTCAAAGAAGGACGACATTCGATGTTTAAAACTAATGATCACTTTCTGGTGCAGCGCGCGATCATCGTTGATTTCTTGCACACCGCTGCAAATTTTGTTGTTCAAAATGCTGAACTTACGTGATTTTTGAGTTTTTACGAATTTCTGCTGAAATATTGAAAAAGTAGAATTTCGGGAGAAAAATGGAACACAATAAAATGCAGCTTAGTTCCATAAGTGTTTCAAATTTCATGGCTCTACGTGCAACCAGCCCGCCGCCGAGCCATTTACTTTTGTTGTTGTTTTTGGGACACCCCGTATATTGTTATTTTTCTCACATCGGTTTCACCGTTCATACATTACGTCCGTCGCACGTGGTTTTTTTCGTTTCATTCGCTGTTTTCACAACGTTAGCTTCCAACAAAACAAAACTCATCGAGAGGATCGGTGTTCCAATCACTGTTTTCCATTTGCCCCCCAAAAAAACATTTCTCAGCCGATGAGTACGTCCACAGTGGCGCAGAACGCAGACTTCGATCAGCCAAGTGCGTCCGAAAGAAACGAATGTGCGCCAGTGCACGGCGACGGTGCACAGTCGCCAGAATTCCAGGACGATTTGCGAGCGGTCTGCGATAATTTTGGCCGCTGTCTCACCGAACTGACGCACCAAGTGTGTTTGCATTGAAATGTTTCAATGGGCAGCCAAAGCTGCTCAAAATAGTCAAAAAAGAGTCGGACAACTGAATGCGCTCGCACAGGCACGCTGATTGGGTGCGTCGAGTTGGTTGGACCAAAGCCAGGTGATTGCCCATGGTTTTTAACAGTATGCAAGCTAATCGATGTCGACTGATTCAATCAGGACAGCAAACTTCATTGTTTTCAAGATCAATATCTGCAGTATATTCAAGTTCACCTGAACATTCAGCTTGGCCGAGAAACGGGCGGCAATCGAATCTTGGAGTCACTCTACCGATGTCTGCTGCTGGTCGACGAACTGCACACGATCACTGAAATCGCGCACTCCGACCAGAGGGTCAGCAAACAGCAAACATTGTTGTTGTTGTTGTTGAATCATTTCGCGTTCGATTCACTTGTGACCGCGCAAAAAATGCGTGCCAACGAAATCAACAATTTTTTGCTGCTTTGTGCGCTGCGAACTGGCGTTGCCAGACTTGAATTTGTAGTTGTCCCGACATGCGAAGATCACTTTTGTCACTGAACGCCATCACATTTGAGACTGCCGGTTTTAAAAATTCGAACTGACGAACCTGCTGCCCTGTGTTCTTCGCTGAGCCTGGTGGTGCCGGGCAGCTGGACGAAGCTGATGATGCACTGATGATACGTCCAGTTTGTTGTCACAAATTCCCGTGAATAATGTTGAACGATTTTTGTTACAGCTTTCTGCGGAATCGATCTCATCCATTTACCAGAAACGAGCGCAGTTTGAGCAGTTGTTCGAACGAATAGACGGGCTTGAAGCGTACGTCGCTAAGGTATCCGCGAATTTGCGACTTGCTTCCACTTGTCTTTCAATGGAAATTCTGTTTTTTTAATGATCTTAAGTTCAAACAAACAGCGACTCCGCAAAAGCCTGATGAGAAATGGATTTTTTTTCAAATTTTTTTCTGGACTGATACTTGCCAGGCAAAAGATCGTCTGAGTTCGCTCGAAGTGAAACTTGTGAAAGCAGAAAAGGAATTGGCTATCAAGAAGTAGCAAAAAAAATGAAAACCACCAAAAACAGCCGCCGCGTTGACACCGTCGCTCGACATCCCGGTGTGTGGGTTTCAATCTTGGCAGGTTTTTGCTGTTATTTACCAAACTGCATTTCTTCAGAAGCAAAGTGCATCATTTCGCTTGCGCTCTGTGCTGGTCGTCATATTTGAACTTGATATGTTGATTGGTTATTTCAGCAAAATGCATCCAGTCAACGCACCTTGTTTGTTGGCGTTGTGATGCTTCTGTGCACGCGTGAAAACAATGCTAAAACTGGCGTTAAATTTGATTGTCATCATTATCGTCACTTTTTCAGAGCGACAAACTCGAAAACAAAACAAGACCTCAAAACGGGGTCGCAAGAAGTCGGTCGATTTTGACGAAACAAACGACAATGATGAATCGATCGACTTTGACGCGATTGAACGTGAACTGAAACAAGATGAACGCTCTGAAGATCGAAATCAAACCGATGCTCATGAATCCAAAACATTGCCTGTTGGTTCGGCAGACCAGCAACAAGCCAGCAGCCACTCAATGGACAGTGACAAAACTGGTCCAACGGCGGAAACACCGAAACCGAAAAAGAAACGAGTTCTGAAAAAGGTCTCGGATGGAAGTTACCAGGCAATTGTCGGGTAAGAGGAAATATTTTTTCTACCACTGCAGAAGATTGTTTAACCGATTTTCGAGCTGCAGGATGATACGATTTCCACACAGTGCCGTTTTGTTTGTGCTCGAGTTTTCAAATTGATGAAGATCTTTCAGTAAATTGCGCAATTTGCAAATTGATGTGTTTGTTGAACTTCGCCACTGCTGCAAACAGCAGAAAACTCATGAAAAACACTTGTGAGATGTCACGGAAATGTGCTAGCGGGCGTGTGTTTTCGATTCAGCCAAGCTCAATTCACCGTGGTCACAGTGCGACGTCACACGCCCGCTGTCACCGAAGAGGCGTACACATTCCGGCAGCGGGTGGCCGATCGTCACAAACGAATCGATGGTCGGTGCTGGAGAGTTTGGTTTGAAAAAAACAATAATTTGAAAGGCGCGTTTTATACTGACGTATGCGCATACGGCACGTCCGGTCGCGTGTTTTTCCTATACCAACGAACGAGCAGTGATTTTCGGCGTACGGAGATAACTCAGAAACGCGTACAGACCGCCGTCGAGTGGGGCGCCCGTCGCCGTCGAGTTTTCTCTTTGTCTATACACCCCTCGGCGGGGCTCGATCCACCGAACGCACAGAAAACAGTCTAACGCGCCCCACCCAGGCCACGAGGGTGAAAACCATGCATACAGACGTGTGTGTCCGTCACGGCAGGTGATGTCTCGTGCCTTTCACCTGCGTCGACGTACGTCAGCATACGTCAGTATAAAGAACAGTGGCCTTGAATCAATTGCACGAGTTTTATCGCTTTTTATTGTGCTATTTTTTAGCTACTGGAGTGCTTGGTCAGCGGCACAAGATGCGATTCAAAAAGTAATATCGGACAGTGATTGATAATTTTTTTGTGTTTGCTCTGCTGAGTGTTCTGCAGTTTTACTTGTGGTGACCGCTGATCTTGTTGTTGGTAATAAAATTTGTTTGTCGGAATTTTCACGGAGAGACAAATGACGGTTATTGCTGTTTAGTTTGAAAAACCACTTTTTACATCTGGAAAATCTTGATTGTTCAGTTCTTGAATGTAAAAAAAAGATAATGAATGCGAAATATACGTGAAGTCTGCTAGTTGAGACTGGTCTTAAACAACAACAACACACCGGCCGTCAGAACTCGTCTGAAAATGTTTTCACTTGGGATTACTTGATTTTTTGAAATTATAAGCATGAAACTCAGTTTTTCTAACTCAAAATGGAAGTACCCAAGAAAAACGAAACAACAACATGATCGGGTGAAATTGAATTTGACATGCACTATCACGCAAACAAACGAACACCGCAAATTAAAAAATGTGAAATTTCACGAAGTATAATTAAAAAAGGGCAAACAATGTTGTGATCCGAAATGCATAATCAGCCATAACGACAATAAAAAAGGTCCCCGCAGATAGAATAAAATCACGTCAGGTTTTGACAATGCTGGTTGTGTCTTTATTTTTTCATAATTCTTTTCAGCAGTTTTTACCTTTTTTTGACGTTTGCCGAAAACGTCTTTGATCAAAGTTTGTTTGTTTAAAGATTGATCGACTGATATTGAATACAGCAGCATCGATTTTTCTATCGTGGTAACGCAAGATAACTCCACTTTATATTTCTGCATGTTTTCTTGTTTATCCTCAGATTAGACTGGCTTGACTGAGATATCCATGTCAAAGCAAAGATGAAAGGATTTTTTCAGGCATTTTACTCGCGTGTTTAAACAATAATCAACTTGACTCCATTGTTGTGGTTGTCGTTTCACATTGATTGTTGTCGTACACATTTAAAATATCCTCTCGAAAAACTTTTTTGATTATTTTTTGCATTGGACAATTTTGTTTCAGTGTTTTGACGTGCACACACCTCCGGAAACCCGAACTTCAATAAATAGCGCATAACCAACCTCCGAACTTCGAAGCGTTCGTCTTCAGTTGTATTATTTGATCTTTTTGTTGTGTTTTTTTTTGAAAATGCAATTGTTGGGGCGAGCAATGTGTTTTGTTTCAAGCAGTTTTGAAAGTTTGCTCGTTTTTTGAAATGCTGCTTTTGTTCAACCTTACAATGACCTGCTGTCCAGGTCTTAAAGCACGGTCGTCTTCTGGTGTATTGTTTTTGATCAGAATGCATTTTACGCTTCTTGCGTTTTCAAACCATGCTCAGTTTTCTTTATTGCAGGTTCTAGTCATATATTTTGTGAGGCCGAATTAAACGGAATTAAATTAAATTAAAATCCACAGTTTCAATATGCGTTTCTGCAGTTCATGCTCATCGTTGCTAATATCAATTGTCAGCATTTTATTTGCGCTAACCAATGGGCAAAATGGAATTGTTTGGTCGAAATGGGGAGACTGGATCGATGAACTGATGCAGAGTGAACAGCCACTGATTGAAACCGTCAAGAGACAACAGGTGTCGCGCATATGCGAGCGGTTTTATGATGAAATTTCATGCACAACATGCGCGAATGATAGTTGCTGATTCGCTGCGTCCTGGGTCAAACACTGGGTTTTTCCCAATAAGCTTGTTCAACCACGCTCAAGAAATGGCCAAATCCATGCCAAAAGTTCGTCCACGCCAAAATTCATTCCAACATTTAAAAAAAGCAGGGAAGGTCAAGCGGAGCACCACGCAGTTTTTGGCGTGGTATGGAATGAGTTTTGGTATGGATTTTGGGATTGTAAGGGCGTGAACAGTGAACCGGGCCAGACGAAAACGCCAAACGACGGCCGGTGCCATCAGCTGACACCATCACTCTTGACACCGCCATTCCCGCTGCTCTGGTGACAGTTCAAAAGTTCCAATTCCAATCGACAAAAAGAATGAACATGATAATGGGCATGTTCAACGCAATTCCCCCGCATAAAAGTTACGCGGTTCAGGTTGAAAAGCTCGCGTTCGGCGGCAAGAAGTACATCGACAACGAGAAGATTCTCGCAAAAACGCGGCCGTTCTCCGGCGATCCGCCGACGCCGCTCGACACGAACTCGATTCAGCCGGCGCCGCCGTCCCGATCGTCTGCCAGCCCCGTTCGCCCTCGTACCCCTTCGGTTGCCTCCAAGTCCCGGAGTCATTCGCGTGCCCGTCCGGCGGCGACGACGAAGCCAGCGAAACGTCGCGAGGACCCGAACGTTCGCTTTCTGCAGTGCTGCAAAACGCACCCGGCCATCACGGAGACCTGCTACAGTCATTGCGACTTCGATCCGCTCGACTCGACGCAGGTCGGCGATTTGGCGGTTTTTTTTCCTGAAAACTTTGAACCATGCCTACTGACTCACTTATTCTGTTGGATGAAAACGGGAATTCCACATTTTGTTTGTCTTTGTTTTGTATTTGCATCAACTGAGACTTGACGTCCAAAATACATTTTATTTGTTTTTTTGCTTGTATTTTATTTGCTTAATAGTGTCATTACCGTATTACCCCCATTAAACCCCCCCCCACCATTAATCCCCCCCACCAATAAACCCCCACCCCCCGACCAGTTTCCGAATAATCCCCCCCCCCCACAAATAATCCCCATGGGGGTTAATTGGAAACCTGTTTGAAACACATACCCAGCGAATTCAGTGGCTGGTTGGAGTGAAAATGATGAAATTGTGCTACCAAAGGCCCCAAAGGGATGAGTTAGTGGTAATTTCATTACAAAAGGTTGTTACAAAAGGAAATCTCTGTGAAAAGTAGAAGTTTCTGCGACTTTCTTGCCTGCCATGCAAGGTATTTTTGCCATTTTTCAACAAATCCCCACCCCTAGAATTTTTTGTAAATAACCCCCCCCCCACCAATAATCCCCCCACCAATAAACCCCCACCCCTAAAAGTCGCTGACGTATTAATCACCCATGGGGGTTTATTGGGGGTAATACGGTATTACAAAACAGACCTTTTTTCTCTTCCGCGCTATTTTCTGAAAGTGTCGACACTTTTTATATGACGACAACCAATCGAATGTCATTGAATTCAAAAAATCAAGCCGTTTGCAAACGCACTTGTCTGCAGCTGTATCGTCTCGGCCTCGGCCTATCGTCTTGTCCAAAGACAGCCCTGCGCGCCATGTTCGAGTGTGCCGGACAGAAACAGGACCACGCAGAGTGCTGCCAGGCCAACGGAGTGCACGGTCAGAAGAACATTTTTTAAACTAAAAATTTCATTCAGGTTTATTCAGTCATTCGTTCGCTGTGGTTACTTTTCACTGTCACAAAGTTGAGCTGATTCGCTGCAGTTGCTGGTTTGAAAGCCAGAATACGGACAGGAGGCTGCGGCATTGGCCAATTTGCTTTGTTCTCGTGTAGCCTGACGTGATACCACGATGAAACTGAACCTGAAAAATATGTTCTGAAACAGCGCGCGTGTTTGCTTGGAATTTTCTCACAATAGGAAAAAACAATCCTCGACGACATTTTCCGTGAAAATACTGTTTTTGTCGTGATTAAATTTAAAAAAAAACACTGAAAATGTCAATTTTCCAGAGAGCGGCCCACACTGTCTGAAACTGTGCGATTCCCGACCGACCACAGTGGTTCGATTCAGCCTAAAATTCATCCCTTGTCTGAAGGAATTGCCGAAAGTTTTGAAATGTTTCAGGAATTCTTGAATAAAACTTCATTTTGCTTGCGTTGCCACTCTGATAAACGGCAACAGTTGATGATATTTTGTGAATGTGATGCGCTTTACTCTTTTTTGAACTTGTAGTCAGTGTTCTTCTCTGTGGCTTCATTTGAATAAATCATGTTTTATTCTCGGAATAACGGAACTTATTTTCGTCAGGCTGAGTGGACAATTAAGAGCATTATGCTGCGATGAAACACAAACAAACAGAATTTTGAAATGAGCTGTTGACTGATATCTTTTATTTTGTTCCCGCGTCTCAATGCGCGCATAAATGGGTAAGCAGTCTCATGCACGACGCGGCAATTCAAAATTGGCGAAGGGACCCGAGTCCCCTAAATCAGGCCGGGTCACTTAGGCTAAATTGAAACATAAAGATTGAAACCAGTTTCCTTTCGCGTCCGCAACCGCATTGAGTCGCAGGTCTTAAAGAAAAGATGATGATAATTGTGCAGAAAACAGACGCAAAAATGTTGAAAACCAGATTCGATTTCCAGTCAACCAGCATGCAGCATTGAAAATTAAAAAAAAAAAACGGAATGCAAAGAGAATCACTGTTTGTTCACTATTATGCACATGAAAACTCGAAAATATCTTTAAAAATATCAAAATAATGTTTTTTGATAAACATTAAAATTCATCTGTCCCGTTTCATGCCCAGCATTTTCCAGTCAGCAGCCACCGGTACACCAGCCGATGCTTCGTTGTGGCGTCTTTTTGGCTTTTTAGGGTTTTTCGAGCGGCTTTTTTCCTTGCAGTTAGGGCAAATTGGCGCGTTACGGTGGATTTCTTGACGGCACAAAGGGTTCTGGCATTGCTGAAACAGAACCGAACCGTTTTTGAGACAGACTGGATTCGAAGCATTTATCTATTGTGGATATATTCAAACGTGGCCGGACTAAAATGACGTCATTTGCTTTAAAAACGCCCGTTTGTCAAAGTGCAGGCACTAAAATGTCAGTTTGGTGTGACTGATAATTTGACATTCACCATTTGTTTACGGGATGAGATCGGCTAAACTGAAAGTCTGGTTTGTTGTGAACGGCAAGCGCATGTTTGGCGGCACATGATGTCATTTCAATGGGACACGTTTAGAAAAATAGGTCATAGTCAGATCCAGCAAAAACCTCGTGAATAAAAAATTTAGCTGTTTTCCAAAAATTCAGATTTTCTGAATCGATTGTTCAGCACAAATTCAAATACACCAAGCATATTCCAATTGAAATCAGCTCTCGTCAGTTCAACCATAGCCCTGATTGTTTTAAACTGGATAAAAACAGGAAACAGAACGAATCGCGGCGCACCTTCATGGGCACCGGCTTCTGCTGTATGGTGTCGGTTGTGCCAGATGCCGCCGCCGTGCCTGCGCCACCGCTGGACGTGCCCGGATGTCGCTGTGCGTGATGCGGCAGCGTGTGCAGGCGGTGATGATGATGACTGCTAGTAGCAGCTGCACCGAGCGGTGACGTCATACTAGTCGCATTGAAACTAGAGCTCTGCTGTTGCTGTTGCTGCTGCTGTTGTAGACGCCATTGCTGCTGTATGAGCGCCTGCATTGCGAGCGCTTGCATCGCGTACGGCGGAAAACTGGGCAGCGGCGGGGCGGACGGACCGGGTGGCAGGAACAACGGTGATGCGTTGGTGACAGCCGCCGAACAGCTCGCTGCGTTCGATTGGGTCGGCGAGCGTTGCTGTTGCTCGAGCAGACTGGTGATCAGATTCTGGTGGCTTTGTTGAGGTTGATGTTGACTGCGCCGGCCGCTGCTGCCGCTGCCGTTGCTCGTGTTGCTGATGCCGCTCGTGTCCGACGCGTCACGGGCGGACGGACTGCTGTACTCGGCGAAACTGTGAAATTGGAAACACTAAAAGTCTAAAAAGTCGAATTGATGATGAGTTGGTGTGATACTGAATGTACACCTGTATGGTGCAATTCTCTCTTGAACTGGTCATTCACCACAGGCCATTTAAAGGTGCGACCAATCACGGCAATGCACAACGCTGAAGAATATAAACCTTGGACTGAATCGGCTGGCGGATCTGATTTTCCGTTTTTTAGTAGGTACATGTTTGTTCAATAACAGCAAACGTCCAGCCACGAATCACCACCACCCAACAAAGTCGTCCCCGCGCGCACAGTGCAAGATCGTCC
>JASANC010004477.1:0-19105 GCA_030248135.1 Theristus sp. LFF4_11
AGATTTCACACATGTGCAAAATCGATGTGAAGTTGTAATGAAGAAACCTTGGTCAAAAGCTGTATTATCACAAACCATTTGATTTTCAACAAACATCATACCAGAAGTACACAAAAACCAATAATCATCTTCTGACCGGATTAACGGGAGCAAGGTTAAAAAAAACCAAGCGAGTAAATGCTTCTGTTGGAAAACAAGGATACAGGTCCTTGCACCGACAGACGTTAAAAAACACTTTAAAATTAAAAACACAAAATAAATTCAGTCGCCTCCGTCACCACCGTCATCTCCACCGCCATCATCGCCACCAGAGACGGCGCTTCCAAACGATTTCCGACTGACGTCACTTTTGACCGATTGGTCACTTTTCGCTGAACTCGACCGACTCTCGGGCTCGTGCACTTTGGTTTGTTTTTTCAACTTCGACTTTGACTTTTTATTATTCTTTTTTTCAGCTACCGGCGGGCTGCGAACCACTTCCGGCAGACTGTTGCGCTTGTTTTCGTCTCGACTCACGTGTATGGCCGGCTCGGGCGTCAGCACCGGCGCCGGTTTCACTGGCTCCGGAATCTGGGCAGAAAAGAGCAGACGAATCCACTCGTGGTTTTTGCTCGTTTGCACAATAAAAAATTTTAAACTGCTTTTTTTCACTGAACCACACATGAAAAAAAGTAGTTGCCCGCTCTCTTACGAAACGGGCACCACAAAATTCCGATAAAGCTTGTCGTGCATTTTATTTGAAAAATCATGCAGTGAATGAAATAATTGTTTCATCCTCTGTTCAGAGAACGAAAATCTGAAAGTTAAAAAAAAACTATGTCGAAGTGAAAATCGGCACCGTATCAGTGGACTGCCACGAGCTGTCGTAATGGTAACTGCCCGGGATCGGCGCAATACTGTCGTCTAGATCCGGAAATATCGGCTCTTGGTGGATCTGGTACAGAATTGTGAACTTTTTTTCGATAACCAATAGAAAGTTTTCAGTTGTGTCAGTTGTTTCGAGTGATTTCGACACTTTCTGCAAATGACTGAAAAAAATTCCAAAGTTCACCGGAGGGGGCAGTCGCCGTCCGTGCCACACCGGCGATGGATCGAACACACGACCCTCCGAAACGCTGAAATGTGGGATACAAAAGCAAAAAGCAAAATGTCGATTGTTTCTTTTTAAACATCCTCCATACCACCGCATGGGTACATATATTGGTTATTGTCAATTTAATGTCACCCAACTCAACCCAAACGAATTCAGCCCCTTTTCCAACTAAAGGCCAAATATCTGGGATCGGCACGTCACGTCACGTCATGTATGAACGGAGTACGTGTGCTAAAGATCACGTATAACGTGTTGAATTGCTGTTGCTTCATGAATGAGACATATGCCGTGACGTGGCGGATAAATTTTGTGTGCATGAATATTGGCCTCAACCTCAACCGAAATCCAACTGAACTGAAACGCACAAACCGAACTTCAACCCCAAACCGAATTCAGCCCGCACATTCTCCAACTCGAACTCAAAAACAAGCCCAACACCGGCAAACGCACAAAGCGAACCTGTCATCCTTCAGGCATCCGATCGCCAAGCAGCCGGCGCAACACGCCGAGCAGAGCAGCGTGCCAGCGACGAGCCACGTGAGCAGCATCGCGCACAACGCCACCACGAACGCCTCGTCGTTCGACTCGCACTGTGACTGCCAGAAGGCGGAGTCGCACGGAATCCGCTCGCTCACGGAGGCGTCTCGCTTCGCGTCCGACCATTCTGACGATTGTGAACAAAATTTGTGAACACACGAAAAGACACACGCCACCACAGTCGAACTCTAAATTATAGGGAATCCGCTGATTCGTTGGTGATTACGGGGATGCATGCTGTCTGTGTGTGAACCAAACTCCGCCTCCCCCCTCCCACAGCAATGTCTGCACAGTAATTAAACATGCATCACTTGACCACCACCAACCGTGATTCCTCATAATTTAGAGTTCGACAGTACAATGCAGCTTGAACACAGCCAAACGGCGGCAATCAGCTGGATTGGTTGCTTTTAGATTTGGGCATCGACGGATTGATCCGGCAAAACTTGGTGCACCCAGTAAGTATGTCAGATTCAAACGCCAGAAATGCACAAATGTTATGCTGTAATTGACGTACGGAATGACCGAGTAAACATGGCAGCTTTTTTCAGGGTGCAAGGAGCGCGCGAAATTTGAATGAACGAAAATAGACGTTCAGAAACCAACATGTATGCCAAATTTGACGTGTTTTTTCAGACGAACATTATTATGTTATTATGTTCAGTCTTGCTCCCTTGAACACATGATTAGGAGTTATGTTGGCATTTTTGAAAAAGACAACTCCTAGTCTGCGACTGATCCCGCCTTGACGGGCTGCCTTATTTATTCGGCCATACTGTATAAGTCAGAGAGTTAGAGACGTAAGTTAAGCAACGTTGTCGAAAAAAACAACTAAAATGTAATGCTCACTGTCCCAGCTGGACCAAAACGCATCGGTGTTATACTGGTCTGGCATGCAGTCCCAACAGCAACCCTGAAGCGAAATAAAACATTTTTTCTTGACAAAACCAATCTGAAAACTACATATTGCAAAACATCGAATCGAGTTGACTGGAAGTTGTTTTTTTTTGTTTCATCCGCCTATCAGCGCACGGTGTATAAAGACAAACACTCACAGAAACAGCAGCAAAGAAGAAAACACAAGTTTTTGAGAAACATCCGAGAGAAACAATAATGAAAGAAAACGCGTTTTATTCAAATAATGTTCTCAATTGTCCTTGGTGTGTTCCAACACTGCAATAAAGAACGCCCCAATCAAGAAATAGTAAAAAAGTGAACACGAACGTCAAAACACCAATCAGGGCTCTTGTCTTTCGTCCCTAACGCGTCCATTTGTATGCCCTCCGTCCATTCGTATTGCGCCCAGCCAATCACGAGAAAGATGATCATTAGGGCGCAGCAGACATGCGGTAAACGGTAGAGGGATTTCTGGAGAAAGTTGCGTTTTTGCGGTTGCTATCCGTGTCGCGTGATTTCCTGTGTCAAATTAGTACGCCAAAAAGCCACAAAACTCCTAGTCTGCGACTGATATACCGCCTTGATGGAGAATACAAGGACTGTCTTATTTGTTCGGACAATTCAGGTTGCGCAGCGGCGGCAGTGCAAAGCAAGTCTCCATATTGCTCATTCATTCGAACGTGCCAGACCGAAATGACCGTCTTCTGCTTTGCAACATACGCGCCATGCACCACAAACCGTACACTGCCCAGTCGGGCAGATCCAGTGACGTGACGCGAATAGGTGAGCCCCCCAAAATTCCAGCGCCCCTATGCGAATGACAAACGGGTGGCTAGTGGAATGCAAATGACGTCACTACGGCACGACATGTCCGAATGAACCGACAATACAAACCCAGCGTACCTGCGCCTTAGTGCCGATAATCGCGAGCACACCAGCGAACGCGACGAAGAGACCGCTGATGATGCCGTGGAAACTGCCGGCATTGTGCGCATCGACAATGAACGCGGCGACGCCGGCAACGCACAGCAGCGCCCCACTCAGCAGCTCCATGGTGCCGAGAACGAGCAGGCTCGTTTGCGCGCACGTACGTCTCGCGGAGGTCATGGCTTTTTTCGGGGGTGAAATTGGGTAAATTTGCGCCTCAGTGGTTGGTCACATTATCGGGGGGCACATAAATTTTCAGAAAAAAAACGTGACCAACTGAATCCATGTTCTGCTGGTGCTTTGTGAAACCGGCGTCAAAACAATCGAAGAATCGATTTTCTCGCTCAGTTTTTTTTTGAATTGCAAGCGTCTGTGCGCCGTTTGTTCACAGTTCATTGCGTAAACTTTAAAAGAAGCAAACCACAGAACATTACGGTTGAAACCAGGGCAACCGGTGGTGATGCAAAACTGTTTCGTCTTTGTTTTATTTCGCTGAAATGCTTGTTCTTTTACTGTTCAAGCCTGAACTGGAAGAGCAAAGAAAACCTGAACTAAAACAGTGGAGCGAAGAAAAACACATCGCAATTTGTGCGTTCAATTGTGGCGAGGAAATTAGATGCGGAACGGGACATCCGGTTAGCACGACCAATCAGCGTGCCCAAAAATTCAACTGCAGCCAATCACTTTGCTCTGGTGAAATATTGCGGGCACACAGAGGCTGATTTGGTCTGCGTTCGGGGGCCGACAGTCAATGTTGAACCACCATATGCCAGATTTTGTTAAATAAGGCAGAATTTGGCTAAAAACTAAAGAAGAAAAAGCAAAGTTAGCTCATTAACAGACACGTTTTATTGACAATTATTTTCCACGCAGGAATTTTTGCACATATAAACACACACACACGAACGACTTTACAGACAATAATCGTGGCGAGTCAGCAATTTCATAATATGGCGAGTGGGTGTGCTCTGGGGTAAAATAGGTACATGAAGTGACGAAATTGAAAGAATAAAAATAAATCCTCGATGAATGAACAAACGAACAAATAATAAATAGCAAAGCAGAAAGAACGGAAAGTGAAAAGATGATTGAGAAAAAAATAGCTAAAACAATGGATACCTCAACAGACTAGAAGTAAAGCAAACCTATGGTAGTTTTCTGAACCCGCCCATGGACAGCTGAACATCATACACAAGTGGTTAGTTTTATAAAAGTGAGTCGTGTTTAAAAAGCGAGGAGTTTTACTCCAGTGTGTATTCAAGTCCAATTGAACACTTCAACTCAAAGTTGATCTGAAGCTGCACACCTATCGGATTGATATTTTCAATTTCGATACCGAACTGCCAGTCGGGAAAGCTCACAGCTGGATATTTTTCGAAATTCCTCAAGGACTAACTTTTGGAACACCCTGGAGTAAAACGTCTCACTTTTCAGACACTAGTCACTTTTATAAAACTGACCACAGACCCGTGCGAGGGTTTATGATGGTGTGTCGTGTAGCGCAAAGCAGACAACCGAAATGGTTCACTGAATGGTGCAGTGCACCAGCGCAAGCCCCTTTCGCTGTGGGGGGTAATCGAAACAAAACTAGGCACTACGCAGTGTACCCTAATCCTACCGTCGCACGAACCTACCCTTGCTCATATACAGTCTAATCATATCTAAGTACAACATATCCAACCGGCTGATTGGTTGAGTGTATGCACGCATATGCACTCTGTGCATGGATTACAGTGGAGGGCGGAGTCTGGTTTGCATAGAACGCGTGCATCACGTGATCACCAACCAATCAACTGCTTGCAGATTGTAAGCGTTGAATTCTACTGTAGTGAATAATCAAATTAAAAAATGCCCCCAGTGCTCAAAAAAACAAGTGCGAAAAACTTTCAAAAAAACCCGAGAAAAATATCAATTGTGTTGTGACTTCTGATGTTTCTGGTTCATGTCGCTGCTTTTTTTCCAGCTTTTGGCACTTCGGACTGCAAAATCGCTCTTTGATCAGTGACTGATTGTGGCTGGCACATTTTTCTGAAAAAATTGGCGCACTGTTCGAAGTTGGGAGTTGATAAGCAAATTCCATAAAACTAAAAAACCTTCAAAAAAATGCGGTTTCTAGCAAACCTAAAAATACACCAATCAAACAAGTGAATCAATTGTAGTTGTTCTGTGTGGTTTGACGACAAAGGATTTTTTTTGAAAACCCAAGTTGATGGTGTTTTCCGATGCGTCTTAAAATAAACGGCTCGTCAAAGAGATTATAGTCAATTCAAACTCACTTTCCACTACTCTAGTAGTGATATTTGGCATCAGGCTAAGAGACACACAATAACTTTATTCCGGTTTTGAAATAGGTTTGGCCGTTTTGAGCTATGCTTTTTGTTGTTCTGTTTTTTTGCAGTCATTTTCACATTAGCGATTTTTGCGGTGATTTTATACAAGACCACCTAATGCAATGATTGGGCAATAGTCACAGCAGCACGATACAGCCAATCAGCGTGCTAGTCCTAAAAAAAAACAACCTTAAACTTCGCGGGCGGTGCGCCGGCTCTACTGAGCCCGTCGGTGACCCGTTTCTGACTGCTATTGGTCACGATTTGCTGATTGGCTATCGATTCGGCAATTATGGCGTGTTGATTGGTCCGTTGTTGGTGTTTGATCGAGTGCGCAGGAGGCTTCGTATTGGTGTTGTTCGTTGGTTTACCAGCAGCGTGCGCGTGTTTTTGTTGTCTTGACGAAGCTGGCACGTTCTGACTGGAACTACAGTTACGGTTCATGTTTGAGATCGGTATCACCGGCACGCCAAGTCTGAGTAACTCGTTGCGCAGCTGCTGATTCTCGCACTGTAGCTCCAGGATTCGCTCTCTGTAAAAAAACGTTTTTTGGAGAATCAGTTATCACGCGCAATCAAAATGCGAAGTAATGCAGAAACAGAAGATAAAGAAACACGCTGTTTCTTGCCGTCATGTTTTTCGATCAGTTCTGGATCGTCATAAATCGAGGTTATTATGGCTAGCGGAATTTGCTCAAGCCAACATAATGCAGTGCGCTGGTTGGTCTGTTTTTTTAATTATGGGAACTGCCTTTTGATTTCATCTGCGCAAGACTGCAGAAGCGCCAGTTGCTACAAACAAGGGGAGTGCTGCTGGTGCGCGCCACCGTCGGAGGCTGAGCTCCTTGGTATCCCGGCAGAAGCTCGCCGGCTCACAGCGGCGCTAAACGCGTATACCATTTTTTTTATTTGGTCGCGCGCCGGTTTCGGAAACCCGAAGGTACCAAACTCCGGCGGAAACGGGCAATACTTCCCCGAGCCCAATTTGCCCTCGGCTCTGGAGGGAGGGAGTAGACCATTAGTTCTTATTGGTCACTTTAGTTTATCTGGTGTGTATCTTGTCCGCAGCGGGGTTCGAACTTTCCACCTACTGAAAGGTAGACGAAAGCCCTACGCCTGCGCTACAGACGCGACGCTTTGTCGCGGAGCTCGCAGGAAACAGCAGCCAATGACTGCCATGCATCTCTCGGCGCAACACTAAGAGCTGACACGAGTTCTTACAAGCACTCGCCGCAGCCGCAACAAAACAACAGCAGTTCCCAATTGCAGAAGCCGAAAAACGTAATAACAAACCGACCGGAAGGCCACCAGTTGCCGATAATGCCGCTGTTGCTCATTACATTCATCCAGCGACGTCGAACACGACGCGTCATCATCATCATTGTGATCGTCGTTATTCTTCGTCAAACACTCGAGAAAACGCACTGCACGCTCCAGAATGACACTTTTGCTCTGGAAGAATGGCGGGAAAATGCGGCTGGATTGGGCCTCTCAACTAACCGGCAATGAACAAAAGTTTTTTTATTGATTTTTTTGATGTCTGAGCGTATGGAGCAGTGAGCACGCTTGTGTACAGCGGAAGGTTCAAACAAAACTTTGGCGGATTTGGAAAATTGGAACGGATTACCATTCATCCAGTGAGTGAATGGCATTACCTTCGCGCCTAGCCTATCATGAAAGCGACCAGATCAGCGAAACAGTCCAAATCCAAACAGCTCTCAATCTGATCCCGCCAATCAGTAGATTCCGGCAAAAACATCAGTCGCTGAGGCTTTCTCAATGAGAATCATCCGAGCCGCAACACCCCACCGGCCCCAATCCCAAAAACATGAAGGGGTACCAAACTCCGGTGGTTATCTTTATTTATTATTATTTTGGGGCGGATTTCCAATCCACTGTTGTTGTTCCATTCGGCAATACCAGGCAGCACAAGTTTGCAAACCCTCCAAACGAGCAAGGCTCGGCACACAGCTAAAGTTCGCACAACAATTCCGCTTATTTGAAAATTGAAACCAGTGTCATTTTTGAAACTGACCTTCGCTCCGCTCATCACGGCAGCCCTGTCCAATTTCTCACCGGACTCGTCCGGCGGCAGCAACTTCGCCAGCTTCCAGATCCATTCGTTGATTTTGTCGCGACGCCGCTTCTCGACTGCAAAACATTGGGGGCTTCTTAGAATTTGGAATGCATTGGCGGCATTTCATTAGTCACAGTGTAACATAAGTCCGCATTTTAAACGAGGATTTAGAGGAAACGGAGATTTTTAAAATATAATTTTTCATTTTTTATTTGAAAAAAAAAAACTGAAAGAACGGTCGACGAGAACGAAACAATGTTTTACATTTTCGTTCGTTCCAAAAACACACACACACACACACACCGAAACGCCGGCAACACGTGGCGATACCAACCTTGACTATGCGTCAGTTTTCGTTTCGTTTTCACTTCGCAGCAGTCACGTTGCTTCGTTGCGTGTTCCTCTTGTTGTTCGAACAACGACGGCGACACGCTCTCCGCTAATAGCTCGTTGCTGGCGTGCTCAGCAGCACTCGCCAACGCCACCGAAATCAGCTGTTGTTGTTGTTGTTGTTCGAATATCGATTGACCTCGGCTGTTCGAGGCTGTCGCTGTTGTGGACGCAGCGCGCGCGTGTTCTGCAACAATCGGCTACGGATTATAGAGCACACACGATGGAAGTCGGCTGTTTTCATTGTCGATCATGTTCATGTTGCAAATTTCGGAGCAAAAAAACCACTTCGGAAAATAACGACGCAAAAACTCCACAAACTGAGCGAAAAACACCAGGAAAAAAAGACACCGCGCGAACCAATGAAATCGTCCGGCACAACAGCACGCTCGTGCTCCGCGTTCGTGTCGCGACGCGCCGTGCCGGGCGGCAACGTGAACGACGTCACTATGGTGCCGCGACTGCTGTGCGCGCCGCCGTCGCCGGCCACAAATCCACCGATCGGAATGAACGTGTGCGGCGTGCTGTTGGCGATGTCGCCCAGCGACGTCGGCGCTGCACGTCCAAATTGCTCATTTATTATTATGGCGTGCGTTCATTTGCGTCCCGTTATTTCCGGCCCACGCATTTCCGGCCCAACATTTCCGGCCCACCCATTACCGGCCCCGTTCATCTGCGTCCCACGCATTTCCGGCCCACTCATTTCCGGCCCACCCATTACCGGCCCAGCCCAATAATTTGCTTCCAGTGACTTCAACCGCCACCCACTGCTATATTTCATTCTGAAACTCACATTGATTAGGCGGTTACACTTTGAACTTAGGGTTCGATTTTTTAATTCTTTTTTTTCATTCAGATTTTTTTGTGATGCATCATGAAAAAATGCAAAAACTAAATTGATCATTTTCACCTTATCAAAAAGGCTTGGCTTAGGATTAGGTTTAGGATTAGGAATGATTAGGATTAGGAAACACGACCTGGTTGTGGATCCACATGTCCAAATTTGGTTAGAGGGGCAATTTTCATGAGTTTTTGCTAATTTTAAGAATTAAAATGATTGAATTTGGCTCTGTGTCCAGTGCTCGAACTCGAACTCAGCGCGTCAGTTCGGTTTGAAAAAGCTCCTATTTTTGTCGACCTATCAGACATGTTGTTGTTATTGAAATTGAATGTGCAAAATCAATCAGAACAAAGCAATAAATAAAAACACATCAACTGATTCATCGACGAAATTCAAACTGAAGCATTTGTTCCAATGTCATGAACAAATAGAAGCGATACGAAAACGAAAACTGAAATAAAAATTTTTAGTATTTTTGTTAAAAGCATGTCGGTGAGTAGGGAGTACAATTTAGAGTGCGGTTTCAGTTTATTTTCGTTGTCCGTGGCGAAATACAGCGCAGAAAGATGATTATTGAACTGGGCCGGTAATGGGCGGGCCGGAAATGAGTGGGCCGGAAATGAGTGGGCCGGAAATGTCGGGCCGGTAATGGGTGGGACGGTAATACGTGGGCCGGTAATGGGTGGGCCGGAAATGTCGGGACGCTAATGCGTGGGCCGGAAATGCGTGGGCCGGAGTTGACCCCGCACCATTATTATTATGATCTGTTATTTTGGTCGCGCAACTCAATGCGCGCATAGATAGGTAAACTGTTTCATGGATGACGCGGGATTTCAAATTTGGTAAAGTGATCCGAGTCGCCTACATGGGGCGGAGTCACTTAGGTGACGTTGAATTGCCACATAACGATTGAAACTAGTTTTCTTTTCACGTCTGCACACGCATTCAGTCACAGAACTTGAAAAATTGATAATATTGTTAATTATGCACAAAAAAACTGATTTTCCGTCTTTCCATGATGCGAGTGAATTGGAATCGAATGGCACCATTGTTATAGCAAAATCAAACGTGTTCCACTTTCACATATAAGACAAGAACAATTATGTCCAATTGTGCCTGAAAAAAACGTGAAAACCAAAAATTCAAAGCAACGGCAAACTTTGGTCCGCCAACGTCGTCGCAGGATTGCCATGTTGCATCTTTGTGAGCGCTTCGGGCGTCATCAAAATGAAGCATTGGCCTGCAAGGTTCAACTTGTGAACTCTTTGATACTAGTCCAAAACTGCCGCAAACCAATACTAGTCATTTTTTCGCATGCTCTGTGTTCAGCGGAAAAAGCAACAGGTTTAAACAATCATACTTTAGTAAAGCTGACCAGTGACCTGCTGCACAAACTAACAGTCAAAAAAGCAAACCATCCCAAAAATGAACCATGCAATTTTTGTTTCGATTTGATCATTCGAAAATTTCAGTCTGAGTCCTGAGAGTCTGAGACACGTACACGTTGATCGCTGATTGACGACTGTGCATCCAGTCGCGCATGACAAAGAGCTAATTTTATGGTTCGCTATCAAACGCCCGCCTATTTTTGAGATGATAGGAAGCTAAGGAAAGGGAAACAGACGTGGAGCGGAGAACATGATGCATGTAAAATGCCAGAAACCCACCGGACAACGTTTCGACCGTTTGCAGCGTGATTGGGATCGGCTGCGCGTTCGGTTGCACGACAACTGAAGAAGCGTTATTCGACTGTCGTTGCAGCGGGCGGTCGCCGTCGTCATTGCTGCTGCTGCTGCATGTTGTTGGCAAAGTGATAATTCTGGTGGTTGTCGTCGTCGTCGATCCGGCAGACGAGGCGGCGACGTTCGTCGGTAAGTGGCCCGCATCGTCTGTTGTTGTGCCAACGGCGCTGCCCAAACTGACGATCTTGTATTGCGGTGCGGCGGACGCCGCCGTGAACATTTTCTCCAACAGCAACCTCTACAACTAAGGTTCGAATTTTTTAAACTTTTTTTAAAAATCTTTTTTTAATCGGAATTTTTTTCATTAATTAAAAAACGAATCTTTGCCAGCCATCACAATTGTACTTTCATCCAAATAAACAAATTAAAAAAAATATTTGTGGTTCATTATCTGCAGAAGTTCAAATTATTGTGCAACAGTGCGGCGAACGTAGGGTTGTTAAAAAAAACAAAAATCGTCATTTTTGTTTTTTTTAAAGAAAAATGTAAAAAAAAATTTCAAAAATTAAAGTTGTGCTAAATCAATCAGGGAGTCCGAAGAACCACATATGATATACAAGCGCCTTCCGAATGACTCCCGTATGGCGGAACTTTGCAGATTTTGTTTTGGTGACCTCAATTACCCCTTTTCCGAACCGTCACCATGCCTCTTCTTGTGTTTTGACCTCCAAAACGTCACTAACTGTCCCCCCTGTCCCCAGCTAAGCTAATGCTAAAATGAAGACAAACATACCGCCTTGAAATTCGATCAATTCTTCTGATGGTATCGCGACGACACGACACGAAGCAGCAACCAGACAACGTAGCGCTTGCAAACGGAGCAGCGAGCACAATCGGACGTTCTGCGAGACGAATCGTCACCTTATCTGCATCGGAAATGGTAGGCCAAGCTTTGGGACGCTCAAAAACTTCATCGCAGATGTTGTCGAAGCCTAAAATCAGTCGGTAAAACGGTCCAAAATCGTGTGCTGACGGTTTTACGAGGTAATATCAAAGAAAATTGTTGTTGAACTTTTGAAAAATTTTGCCAAATTTGAGGTTTTCAGAGCATATTAGAGAAAAATTTGTCGAATTTTTATTTAAAAAAAATCGGCATTTTTGTTTTTTTAATCACTTTTTTTTAAATTTTGATTTTTGTTTAACAACCCTAGGCGAACGCCTAAAACAAAACTTTTTTCAATCACACGTGATCAAAAACTACTCAGCTGAAAGCCTATAATCTTGTTCACGACAGTACACAGTCAAATACATTATTGCGTTGACCGTTTCGCGATCCCACATATGATAAAGCGATGTCGCAAACGATGACATGCTTGCAATAAGAGAGTAATATGTTTAATAAGCAAAAACTCTGTTCCAAAAAATATAAAAGCAACGCAAAATGAAATAAGTACAAAATAGAACTCTAGAACACTTCGTCCTCAAAAAAACCAATATTTAAAAAAAATAAAATGTAAAAAACATAAGTTGTGTACCACATAAGTTCGCACATTTCCAAGTTATTCCTTGAGAAACATCTGCAAAATTTGTCCAAATGGTTTTGTTGGTTGGCGAGATGTTAGCGGTTAAAAAATGGTACACTACGAATGCGCCACCCTAAATATTTCCAATGATTCTATTTCACGCTGATCATTTTCGTCGTCGTCGTCTCCGCCCAGTCGCGCAGATTTACCGGCATGCTCTTCTTTTGGAACGCCTTCGCGAGCCCCTTGCGCATCAGCGGATGCTTGATGAGAAACAGATAGACGTTGAAGAGCGGGTTGATGTTGGTCGGCACGTAGAACAACGTGTTGATCGAAGAATGCAGTTTGCCTGCAAAATGCGACAGGTTGATTTATTACTAGTGGGCGCACCGTTATCCTTCTTTTTTTCGTGTTGTTAATTTAAACCAGATTTAAACTGAGAAATGAAAGTGTACTAAAGTTAGTAGTAGGTGGTAAGTTCAGGTTAGTGTACTAGTTACGTTATTATGTTTGGTAGGTAATTTATGCACTAAGTAATGTACTAATAGTAAGTTTGTGTTGGCATCAAATTCAATGGCCGGATTGATTCACTTCAAATTCACGCGGTTGCGTTGTTCAACAAATTATTCAAAATAAATTCGCACGAAATTCTAGTACCCGTTGTGTAGTCAGCAATTTGAACGGGAATAATCACGAGCATCAGCGTAGCCAACGTGCTCCATGCCATTTTTATTGTCATTTCTTTTTGCTGCTTTGCGGCAGCGACGTTCACTGTGCGACCCTCGCCACCCTTCGCTGCGACCTGCGTATATTTAGTAAAAACTTCAACAGTTTTTTTTTAACTTTTTTAATTCAAAAACACCGTAAAGTCTCTTGCATCTCACACACGTTGATAAAAGGTCGAAGCCCTTTATAACGTCTGTTTTGTTTTGCTTCATTTTTGCTGCGGAAACCGTTGAAGATGCTTGTGAAGTGCGATGAAAGCCAAACAGGCTTAAGATATTCACTTTTTAGATGAAAAAAAGTGTTGAAAAAAGAGGAGAAACGCTATTTTCAATTTCAGAGCGACGTCGTTGGAGAAGGTCGATCCAGTGAAACCGTCGTCGTGGCGTATGTTATGGTTACAATGCCACAGAAAAATTGGTACCGTATTACCCCCATTAAACCCCCCCCCCCCCCACCATTAATCCCCCCCACCAATAAACCCCCACCCCCCCGACCAGTTTCCAAATAATCCCCCCCCACAAATAATCCCCCATGGGGGTTAATTGGAAACCTGTTTGAAACACATACCCAGCGAATTCAGTGGCTGAATGCAGTGACATTGGTGAAATTGTGCTACCAAAGGCCCCAAATGGATGAGTTAATGGTAATTTCATTACAAAAGGCTGTTACAAAAGGAAATCTCTGTGAAAAGTAGAAGTTTCTGCAACTTTCTTGCCTGCCATGCAAGGTATTTTTGCCATTTTTCAACAAAACCCCACCCCTAGAAATTTTTATATAATAACCCCCCCCCCACCAATAAACCCCCACCCCTAAAAGTCGCTGACGTATTAATCCCCCATGGGGGTTTATTGGGGGTAATACGGTAATTTATCAGGGTAAATTTTACAAGGGGACCTTATAAGCAATTGGGCTTTAACAAAACTAACGAGTTCAGAAAATTACTTGAATGTGCAGTCAAAGTTGTTCTACGCCACAGTCATTTGTAGCAGCCCCCAATCAAGAAAAAACTCTGAAAAATACACACGGTATTGGTCCAGCTAGTCTATTCTCTTCTGTTGTTTGAAGGGTCTCGATCATCGAAATCATGCCCTTTTGTCCATAGAAATGCGAATTTCCCAATATAAAGAACAATCGATAAGTTCCAGGAGAGAGTGCATTTGTTGCACACAACGTTGAGAGAACAACAACATTCAGTCCAGAGACTCTTCTCAAAATCGGTTCAAAAAGTTCAAAACAACACCCGGACCCTGCCCGTACCAAGCGATTATGCCGCCAATACGCGAGTAACGCGAGGCCAAAGATCACGATGCTGCCGATGTGGCCGTAGTTAAACGACTTCAACTCGTACGAATACAACCACGGCAGCATGGTGTGCTGCTGGAAGCAGAGGTCGTTTGGGGTGGGACGATCGTTGACGAGTATGAACGACGAGACGAGCACGCTGGTGCCGTAGACGGTCGAGTGCAGGTACGTGACACCAACGAGCAGGTACGCCAACAGGGGACCTGCACAAGCATTGTGAAATCGCTCATCGTCGAAAGTTACACCGCTCGTGGCCTGGTGGTAGCGCGGTAGACTGCCGGTCTGTGAGTTCGGGGGATCGAGCCCCGCCGAGGGGTGTATAGGCAGTTAATGACAGAGAAAACTCGATGGGCACCCTGCTACTCGACGGCGTTCTGAACGCTGGTCTGGCTTGGCCCTGGCTAAAAGCGTCGCCTGAATTTTCAAACACCAAGAAATCGTGAAATCGCTCATAAAGTTGAGTTAAATGAAAAAATGAAAAAAGTTAAGTACGCTCTCGGAACACGAACTTATGTATGAACGAGAGTTAGGGCAGAAAATGAGTTTTTTTCTGTAGACTGTTCTCTTGTGTTGCAACGTTGTTGTTCTTTAATAGCGAAGCTTTTTGTTTTTGTGCGTCCTGCCGTTAAAAAAAATCTCACGAACTTTTACCCGCTGAACAAATGGTAACCAAAAGAACAAAACAAAACAAAACAAAACGTTCAAAAAACCATATAGCGATCCACCGACATCAAAAGCAAAAAAAACACAAAATCCAGCCAACCTTGATTGATGTACCACATCGTGGCGACGGTAACCAGGAGGCGATCAAAACTGATCACCGACAACATCAAGCCAGCAGTCGGATAAAAATACACCCAGAGCACGTTGAACGGCAGCAGGGTGCAGCCGAAACCGGTGAAATTGTGCTGAAAATACGCAAAAGTACGACGCCAAGACACATTTAGGAAGAAAAACACCAGCGGTAATTAAGCTCAAAAAGCTCGTTGAGATGTTTGCTGAGGTGCGGTCCTCCTCAGTGACTTGTTTGGAACCTTCTTTACCAGATGATACCCAGCGTGTCAGCTATAGCACCGATTTATTCACTAATCGAACAGGCAAAACTGGGAAAACTGATAGGTGATGGGTTTTTGTAAGCCTGGTAATCCAAACCATAATGCGGCGGCCTAGCCATTTTTGCGAAAAAACACTGAAATCATTTGGAAGGTGAGATGGTTTTGGTTTGCACATGACGACACAACAACCTCAGGTCACCAACTCACGGGATTACTATTCACTCCTCCTCCAGTGTAGAATCGGATGAAACGGTACAAGCCGGCCAACAGATGAGCAAGGCCATTCAGTGCATCAGCGAATGCGAGTCCTGCATGAAGAAAAGCAACATCCATACACGGTGAAGCGACGGGAAACCATAAACGCACAATATGCAGCTTCATTTTCACGTTACAGAAGTTTACGTGTTAAACCGTATGTTACACAAATACCGTAAAGTCTTGCATATAAGGTTCCTCCCACTTATAAGACCCCACCCAAAAGTGGGCGGAGTGTCACACGGCGGGAAACCAAAAAATTCAAATTTTTGACTTGGTCACAATCCTACCCCGTTTATAAGGCCCGAAATTCCTAATGTTCGCTTTATAAGACCTCCTCCCACTTATAAGGTTGTCACACGAAATTCCACTTTTTTCAGAAATTTTTGATTTTCAAATTTATATAAGGAGATCTTATATGCAAGACTTTACGGTAGATGTTACGTGTAAATTTACAAATAAGTTCATGAAACACGTTAAAGGCCCGATCACACTGGCGTATGCGTATACGGCACAACGGCACAACACGTCACATTAGGTCTTGTGTTTTAGCATACTACCGTTCATACAGACGTGTGTACAGTCGAACTCTAAATTATAGGGAATCAGCTGATTGGTTGGTGGTCATGTGACTCGTTGCTGTGGGGGCGGCGTAGTTTGGTTTGCACATACTGTAATCACCAACGAATCAGCTGGTTCCCTATAATTTAGAGTTCGACTGTATGTACGGCACGACACGGCAGGTTACGTTCATGGAGACACGTACGTCATCTATACGTCAGTATGAACAGGCATTTGCGTACAAACTGCTACAGTTTCATAGCGCTCTAACCTGCCAGCACAATGTACTCTTTTCGAATGCGGAATGCTTTGTGGTAGAGAATCGGCACCAGCAGCAGACTGTTGCCAACGAAACCGAAGACCGCAATGACCATGTAGCCCCAAGCGGTGAGTTGCGCGGCAATCGCATAAATCAATTTAGACGGCTCCTCGGTTATTGGCGTTTCAGCTGTTGTTACATTGGTGGCGTTGGTTATTGTTTCGAAAGTTGTGTTGATTGAGTTGGTCATCATTTTGATTCGATGTGACAACTTGATTGCGACTCGAGAACAAAGCGTGGTGGTTGATTTTTTTTTTCAAAATTTGACAAACTTTGCGTTCAATTAAAAAAAACTTGATGCAGACAGATAATAGGAAGTGGGAACAGAATTTTGATTAAACGAAGTTTGTTGTGGCAACATATGTTTCACATTACGTTTGTCGAAGCCATGGCATTTCTTCGTTGCAAAGCAGTTCATTGTTTCTGGAGGAACCGACATCAATTAACGGGCATGGTAATAAATTGTCATCATTTATTGCCACCTATCCAACACTTATCCTCCAAAACAATTTGCAATTTGTTCACCAGCTGGCTGCATTCACATAAGCAATTCTTGTTGCAACCGAGCTTTGCAAATGATGAACTATATTTGGAATAATGATATAAAAATATTAATATTCATGCCGAATTCAAATTGAAATGCATGGTAAAATATACACAACAAAGTTCACACAAGGCACACAATACAAAACCACAACAACAATACCATCAGATCAAAAACTGATTGTGTGCAACTGCGACAAACAAAGATCAAAACAGAACAACATATTATTTTCAAACAAGGGAGAATTGAAAAAAAGAAACCAAACCAATATGGAAAATTTTAAGACACAACTTTTATTTCAAAGAAGGCAGTGAAAAAAAGCCGGTAAAACAAGAAAAAATGAACAGCAATACAGTATTGGAATGCTTGAAAAAGAAATTAACCAAAAAACAAAAATTATAAAGGGTTAGGGAAGACAGATAGCAGCAAAAAGTCCAGAGATTGTCAAGAGATTAAAAGTTTTAAAGTGAATTAGGAAAAAATGTTGCACTTGTTATTCTTGAAAACCAGCGTGGCTAGAATTAAAAGCAGAGAACAAAACGAAAGTCAGTGAAAATACAGAGAGAAAGCCGCAAGCAGCTGTAAACTGCTTAAACGTGAAAGACGACAAAGCTGCCTAATTAACGGCAGTTTGTTTCGGTTTTCGAGACCAAAATCGAACGGGGAATCCATTTTTCGGACGTGTGATGATCTCCTGCAGCGGTCGCACATTCTCAATTGTGTCCATTGATTCGACGCGCACTTGGCGTAGCAACGTTGAGAGCACCGTTTTTTCTTCCATCATGGCAAATTTTTGTCCTGCAAATGATTGACAATTTTCACTGAATACCGCCCCAGAAAATTTCTTTTCAGCACATTTTCCATTTTTTCTGGTGTAACACACACTACTCTAAAAAATACAAACACACGATGAGATGAAATGTACGTTGCGTGGACGCGTTGGCGTCAGTCTCCACTCACAGTAAACCTGTTGAGACACAAACAACTTCGTATTCCAAAACAAAAACATGAAAAAATCATCAATCACGAACCGATACAGTTGCGTGGACCGGCCGAAAACGGATGTACGAGTAGGGATGGCGTTTGGCGATGTTCTCCGGGAGGAAGCGATCCGGATCGAACTTCTCTGGCTCCGGAAACTGCGATCGATCGCGATGCACCATCGGCACGCCAATGATCACCGTGGTGCCCTCGGGTATCGTGAAACCGCCTGCGCGTGGAAAGAGTTTTGCAAATGAAACGCGCAAGTGTTGCCGTCCAATAGTTCCACCGAGAACACCAAGACACACTAAACATGGTCGACAGCTTGACGGACGCAATAACATAATCAGAATTGGGAATTGGCTGCCACATAGCGCATGTCTCGAACAAACGGGATATATATCCTTTCAGTTGTTGTTTCTAAAACAACACCGATTAGTTAAAAACGTACAGCGAGTATAAAAACACGCCTTCTTCTCACTCAGCCAATGGTAAGGCAAAGTAGGTTGGAAAGGTTTTTTCAAATTTTATTACACAATTTTTAGTTTAAAGAAAAAATTAGGGAATTTTATCGCGCGCAATCCTGTCTGCGCTGCTGCTTACCGGCGGTGTGGATGTCCGAGCGAACAATGCGGGCTAACAGCGGCACTGACGGGGTTACCCGCAACGCCTCCTTGATGACCATCTCGAGATAGCGCATCTCGCTGAGGTCGTCCACGGTCACTCCCGCGGTCGCTGTCGCCTGTCAATTACTTTGGGTTTCAACTTTGAGAAAACGAAAAAAAAACAGCAAAAAAGGAACAATATTGTTTTGGAGCAGTGTGGCTAGTTTACTGTTTCGGAGTTTTACATTTTCTGTGCTGTTTTCTATTGTTAACCACGCACCACATGACAGTAAGTCGTCAAGTGTCCGCAGAAAACATGTGTCTAGTTGTCTACACTGTGTCTTCGTTTAAACCTGTCATTTTCTTCGAAGAAAACACAGCATGCAAAACTTTAATTATGAAAAGAAATGAAATTTCGTTGGGTTTGCCTGACCATTGCGGCTAATTATGATTTCGTGCAA